>PVJA010016667.1:0-43046 GCA_004027025.1 Myocastor coypus
TGCTGCAGTGAGTCCAAGCCTCGGGATTGAATCCTTCAGTCCGGAGTGTGCAGACGCCCTGTGCGCGCTTCCTCATCTGACTCTGTGGCTATTGTAAGCCAATCTTACAATTTCTTATAGATTGTATATTTGGTGTTAATATCCATTCCTTATATTATATCTATTCTGTTCCTCTAGTAAAACCCTGACCGATACAAGGTAGAAGCTCTCTATTCCAATTTTCTGTAGGACATTGAGCATGAATGAGTGTTGGCCTTTGTCAAAGGCCTTTTTGGCATCAATTAAGATGATTGTGTGATTTTTGGTCTTGGCTCTATTTATATAGTGCATTACATGTATAGGTTTGCATATATTGAGCCATCCTTGCATCCCTAGGATGCATCCTACTTGGTAATGTTGTGTAATCTTCTTGATGATTTGTTGTATTCTAGTGGGAAGATTTTATTGAGGATTTTTGCATTTCAGTTCCTGAGAGAAATTGGCCTGTAGTTTTATTTTTTAGTTGCATCTCTCTCTGGTTTTAGTATCAGTGTAATACTTGCCTCTAGGAATGATTTTGGAAGGATTGCTTCATTTTCAAATTCATTGAAAAGTTTGAGGAGTGTTGGGATTAAGTCTTCTATAAATTTCTTGTAGAATTCAGTGGCTTCACTGGTGACTACATCAGGTCCCAGAATTTTCTTTGTAGGTAGGCTTTTTATTACATTTCATATTTCATTGGCTGTTATTGGGTTATTGAGAGTTGTCATATCTTCTTGATTGAGTTTGGGTAATTTGTACTTTTCTAGGAATCTATCCATTTCATCTGTGTTTTCAATTTTGTGACAGTAAAGAATATCAAAGTAGGTGTTTATGATCTTCTGAATCTCTGCTGGGTCTGTAGCAATTTCACACTTTTCATTCCTTATTGCTTGAATTTGAGTCTTTTCTTTCCTCTTTTGGATGAGGTTAGCGAGGGGCTTATCAATTTTATTTGATCTTTCAAAGGACCAGCTTTTTGATTCATTAATTGTTGGTACTGTTTACTTCATATCTATTGAATTAATTTCTGCTCTAATCTTTGTAATTTCCTCCTGTCTTTCGGCTTTGGATTTCATTTACTCTTCTATTTCTAGTTGATTAAGGAGCTCCAGGTGAGTGTTTGTTTGTTCCCGTTCTGTTTTCTTAATGTGTGAGTTCAGAGCTATACATTTCCCTCTAAGAACTTCTTTCATTGCATCCCATATATTCCAGTAGTTTATGTTTAAATTTTCATTAAATTCAAGATATTTTTAAATTTCATCTGTAACCCAGTGGTTGTTGAGGAGAGTATTGTTTAATTTCCATTTATATCTGGAGTTCTTGTGGTTTCTGTTGTCATTTATTTCCAATTTCATTGCACTGTGATTAGATAATATGCAAGGGATAATTTCTGTTTTCTTGCACATACTTAAGCATGACATATGTACTAATATGTGGTCTATTTTCGAAAATGTCCTGTGTGCAGCTGAAAAAATTGTGTATTATGAAGTGGTTGGGTGGAACACTCTGTGTATGTCCACTAATTTCAGTTGTTCCAAGTTCTGGTTCAGTTCTGCCATTTCTTTGCTAATTTTTTGTCTGCTTGACCTATCTTTTTCGGATAAGGGGGTGTTGAGGCCTCCTGTTAAGATTGTGGTATTGGATATTAGATTTTTCATGTCCATTAAGGTTTGCCTTATATAACTTGCTACTCCTGTGTTGTGTGCATACATATTTATGAATGTTACCTCTATATCTTGAAGTTTTCCCCTAACCAATATGCAATGATCTTCTTTATTTCGTTTGATCAGTCTTGGTTTGAAGTTTAGACTGTCTGCAAACAGGATTGCCACCCGTTTTTTTTTTTTTTTTTGGTTCTGTACAATGCAATATTGTTTTCCATCCTTTCACTTTTAGCCAATGAGTTTGTTTATGAATTAAGTGTGTTTCTTGTATACAGCATATTGTTGGATTTTGCTTCCTTATCGATTCTGCCACTCTACTTCTTTTAATTGGAGAATTGAGTCCATTTACATTGATGGTTATAATTGAAATGTATTGACTTATGATTGACATGGCTTTTACTTACTACTGTTAAACCCTTGTTCTGTGTTTAATTGAGCAGCCTATTTAGTGAGATCTTTCTGTTCTCATTTCTAGAGTTTGAGTCATTTTGGTCCGTCTAAAATATTTTTAGCATACTTTGCAAAGTTTGCTTTGGCGTTATGAAATTCTTTAGTTTTCCTTGTCATGGAAGTATTTCACTTCTCCCTCATACTTGTAGGAGAGTTTTGCCAGATATAGCAGTCTGGGCAGAAATTTGTTTTCATGGAGGACTTGAAGCACTCTACTCCATGCTCTTCTTGACTTCATGGTTTGTGAAAAGAAATATGCTGTTATTACGATGGGTTTTCCTTTAAATGTGATCTGTTTCTTTTCTCTATTTCTTTTCTCTAGCAGCTTTTAATATACTATTCTTCTGCAGAATTTCTGAAATCTTCACTATTATACTATTATATGTATTTTTAGTTGGGTTTATTTTATTTAAGGTTCTATATGCTTCAGTTACCTGTATACCTGATTGTTTTGTTGTATTTGGGAAGTGTTCTGCTATTATTTCAATCCATGTTTTTTTTTATATCATTAATATTGACTCTCTTTGATGCCATTATTCTTATGTTGTCTGTCTTTGCATCATCTTACAGATACTGAATTATTTTTTCCTGCATCCTATTTGTTTCAGATGTTTTCTTACCTTTTCACTAGCTGTAATTGTGTGTTCAGGGTCTGAAAGTCTATTTTCACTCTCATTAATATGGTTTATCCAGATTGTGATTGAGGTTTTAATTTCCTCTATACCACTTTGAATCTGCTTCATGCATTCTATTTCTTTCCTATATTGCTCATTGAAGCATTCCATAATTTTTTTATTCTCCTCTACTTTTTTTAATCAGTGTCCTATTTAGAAATACTTAGTACTTCTTTCATTAAACTTAGCCTTTCTTTTTGCACTTCAGAAATTATTCCTGATCTGATTTCCTTTACACCTTTCCATGATGTTTCTTTACTTCAGATGCTATTATTTCAGAGATTTCAGGTATGTGATTTCCAATTTCTTCTATGTTGTTGTCCTTTGTATTTGTTATGGGTGTGTTCGGGGCCTGGGAATTCTTTTTTCACCATGTGTCTGTCATTCTGCATAGCACTGTCTTCTGAACTTTGGTGTAGACCTTTGGTAAAATTCTCACCTTAGCACCAGGTCTGGATCTGCCAAGTTCAAACTTGTCCAGTTGGATGTGGCTCGGGTCTGCCTGCTGTACTCTACTTCTTCCTGTGGTGCCACTCTGGCAAGATGTTCTGCTGCTAGATCAGCTTGGAGCCTTGCCTCTAGCCTCTGTCTAGGGAGTTCTGCCATAGGGTTCTACACAAGGCATGTTTGATGGATGAAGTGCCACTCACATCCTTGATTGGGGTGTTGATTTGAATGAGTTTCCAGGGGGCCGTGGGGGATCCCTCTCACACAAAGGGCCTGGAAGCTGTGTGGAATGAGTTTCAACTTGGTCCTGGCTGGTCCCATTCATAGGCCGGGCCTGGAAGGTGGGTCAAAGCACATTTTAAAAATAACTTCCATTATACTTCACTAAGTAAAATTAATTAGCATATGTAATTTATAACACATATATGATACATATTTATTTATAAATGTGTTATGTGTTCATTAATCATAAGTTTGTAAGATAAAACTCCCTAATCCCCAAAACCAGTATTTTAACTTTATCATGAGAGAAAGTCTTAAGCATATAATTATTATATATTAACTGTAATCCAATATAATAAAATCAAATGTAGAATGACTTGTATGTCAAACCTAGCAAGAAGAAACCCCAAAAGCTTAACATAGCTTATAAATTATTCATAGAACTTCAGAAAGAAAGCCATTCAGCATCTCTTTTACATCGATTGTGGTCCTGGACATCCTAGAAAATATGAACAAGAGAAATCAAGAAGTCAGATGGCCTCACAACTCCTGTCTCCACCCCAGTGGAGAACCCATCTGAGAACTACTTTGATTTAGAGCTTTCTTCGGGCGTACCTCTGGGAGGTGCAGGTGGTCTGCTGCTGTAATGGGTAAAGTACCTGATATAGTGAACACTTGAGCTCCACCACAAGGCAAGTGTGCACGTGACACAGTGCCTCAACTGTGTGACTTCACCATCGCTGTGGGCCCACATGCTCAGGTTCCTGAAGAGGCTCCTTGGTATCTTTGCTTCTTTCTTTTTAGGGTGCTATTTAAGGGCAAGTTATTGTTTTCATCATTCAGATGGGATAAAAAATTATTTTGCAAAAATAATATGAGTGAAAGAAGCTAGTTTTAGCCAGATATCAACATCAGGAAAGTCCTTCTTAAAGAGCTTAGGCTTATTATGGGCTAGAAGAACAGTTCAGCTTCTGTCATTTCCATTCATGTTTTAAGTAATAGAAATAATTAATTTATTGTGCTTTTCAGTAGGCTGTATTCCTGTGCCAGGGTATGGCATAGTAGTACACCCCTATGGTATGCCACCCCCAAGGAATGCCATGGTAGTACTTCATGGAGCTGCAAGCTGGGCTCCGTTCTTTCCCAATCCTTCTTCAAACAGTAAGCAGCAAGCCAGATGCAGTCACTTTCTGTAGTTTTCATTTGAGTACTGAAGGTTCGAGAAGCCTGGTGGATTTTTCTGAGTTCAACAATGCATTATAAATCAGTTGACTGACTTGTTTCCCACTGAAAAGATATACACAATTTGTTCTAAGTCACTGTAAAGGTTTCTAGCTCTTTAATTGCTTACTTAATTTCTTCCATATCATTTACTCACAAAATTCATATTAAGGTAATAGATATAATAGTGAGTCTATCAGTTCAACATTTTAATAGCGAAAAATCGTTAACATTACGTTTTAGTATCATGTAGAATAGGAGTGAGGAGAGCTGATATTTAGGTGTATATATATATATATATATATATATATATATATATATATAATCAGTCAGGTTTTTTAGACTAATAAGGTGTATGTAGCCTCTGTAAAGTGTTTTTTCCTTGCCAAAAAAAAGAGATGTTAGAAAATACGTCATTGAAGTCAGTGATAAAAATCTGCCCTCCATCACTGTTTCTAGACTGTTTAAGAAGTGTCAATAAAGGGGCTGGGGAGATAGCTCCGAGGCACAAGTGCCTGCTGGGCAAATGCAAGGTCGTGAGTTCGAACCCTGGTCCCACAAAAAAAAAAAAAAAGAAGTGTCAATAGAGTCCAACTGAACATTCTATTACTTTTTATTCACCATAGAATTAGCAATTCTTGGGAATGTCTGTGAAATTGGAAATAGCTATAGGTAAAAGGAATTGAAAAAAAATAAATATATACATATATGTGTACATATATAGCATGTATCGATATCTGTATCTATTTGTACTTATATCAGTATCAGTATCAGTATCAGTATCAGTATCAGTATCTGTATCTGTATCTGTATCTGTATCTGTATCTGTATCTGTAGCTGTATCTCTATCTCTATCTCTATCTCTATCTCTATCTCTATCTTTATCTGTGTCCTAATTGTAAGGTGCTTCCAGAAATTAAAGAACTTACCAATTAAATTATTATAAACCACATATTTAGTGCAACTTTATGAGTAATAAAACAATCAAAGAATATAACTTTCTCTGTAACATTATCAACTTCAGAGAATAGGGCTAAGGAAGAAAATAGAATTGAGGAAAGTCAGGAAAACTTACACAGCTTTTTAACCATGACAAACAAATATACAACCCTAATAAAAATAATAGTGTGGATAAATATTGCACAGTCATAAGTGAGACCTAAATAGTGCAGTGATCATAAAAACTTATCTGTTAAAATATTTGAGTGAAAGTAATTTGAGGAAGGTAGGTATAAGGTAAAGTTGAATTGCTCAATTACAGAAACACACCTCCTACACACACAAACACACATGAAAGAGTGAGGTTTCTTACATAAATATATAAATAGAAATGAATATGTTTTAGTAACTCCTACTTATTAAAGTAAATTTATTGGTAAAGTTACTTTTAAAAACAACAATAAAATATTGTTCTTATATTATTCCATGACAATAAAACTAATTTTTAGAGAAGTGGAATAAAATATATTAAATAAGATTTGCAACAATATTTCACATTTGGTGGGCTGGCCAAATAACTCAGCAGAATCAGCACCTGCAAGCAGGCAGAGGGGCTGGGGGTTCAATCTCCAGGCCTTCTGAGCCGATGTCAACCCCAGGGCATGCTGAGATGGAAATTGGCACTGGACGTGAGGTCGCACGCCTGTAATCCCAGCTCTTGGGAAGCTGTGAACAGGTGGATCGGTATGCGTCTGATCTAGTATTGAGACCTTGAACACACCCTGTAGACCCTTCCCTAAAATAATAATAATAATAATAATAATAATATTTCAAGTTTGGAAAGATCACAAATATATAAAAACTACTATTCAAGACAGTGATACATGTGTCCATCCTATTCTTTGTGTTAATTCAAATTTCATTCTGGTTGGAATCGATGAAGGAGGCACAGTTATTATATCCATTTTCACAAGTAAGAAAACTGAATTTTGTACAGAAGGCTGTATGCCAGTGACCACAATTACTTGTCAATGGGCATAGAAAACGAAGCCCTAGCATTAGATTTCAACCAGAAAAGTGGTCCCTGTAATTTTAATGCCACCAGCTATACACTATCTCAGCTACTCAAATTGCTAATTACAATAACAATATAATATTCTAGTTGTGTTCTATCCTGAATACACATGAGTATGATTATGTTTCATTGTTCATCCTTTACTTCTTAAAATTATATATAATAGAAAGCATACCTTGAAAATGTCCTGCAAGTACAGAACACCTATTTCTCATTATAATTTTAGTTGACATTGTATTTATCATTAAAATCAAATTCCAGTTTAATGGATATAGCCCGGCATGGTGGCACATACCTTTAATCCAAGCACTTGGGAGGCTGAGGCAGGAGGATCAGTGCAAGTTCAAGACCAACCTGGGCTACAAAAGTGAGTGCAAGGCCAGCTTGAACTGCATAGCAAGACCTTGTAGCAAAACAACAAAAAGTAAACAAATAAAATTTTTAAAAGAAAAAATGAGTACATAAGAAACATGACATCTAAAGAGAATCATCTAAAAATGTTTTTCTACTAACATATTTTTTTTACAGACTTTTTGTTTAAATCCAAACCAACATGTAGGGGTCTTCTATTTTTTAATGTGAACAAAACCATGAAAAATTAAAGTTTGAATTCAAAGTAAACCATGGAAGGCCTAAATTCGTCAAATATCCCACTATACAGCACTAAAAGGAGGCTAGACGATTAGCAAATAAGTTGAACAGAAAGGCAGAAAAAGACAAACTAGCACAAATTTATAATTCCTTATGTTAAAAGAAGCTCCTAACTAAAGGTATTTAAAACTTTGGAGGCTTTAAAATAGCCTGATGGAAATTTTAACATAGGGTGTTAAGGCAATCAGACTGACTTTGCTCCCTAATCTCCTTAAAAGTAGCACATGCGTTTCTTACAAGGAAATCGAAAATGGCATCTCAATGGCAAAGTGGAATTATAACTTCTTTTTCATTTTAAGTCTAGGCTTTCCTCCATTTTAGCATAAATGTTGAAAAACACGACATTATATTTCTTTCAGATAATATTGCCTATTGCTTATTCCAACAAGGACAAGGTGGTATATAATTATTTGGGGTGCAAAGTTAACGCAAATGTTAAAAATCACTTTTCTGATATAAAGAACATACAACCTGTCCGATTTTATCCAGCTTGCTGCACAGTATTCAGCATATCATTTTCAGGGTCAGGTTTGACAGAGAACCCTATTAATTACATCCCATATTCATTTCATATCAAGGTAAAGCATATCTCCATGGTTAAAAAATCTGTACTTATTTCAAAACATCTTCCTTATGGACAAAATAACACACACAAACACACATATACATACACCACCTTTTGGCACTTTTGTCCACATGTCCACAGTGATTTTTTATGCATAAAGATATTTTCTTCTGCTTTTATAACAGTCAAGTATTTTAAGGGGTGATTTCTATACTGCATTATCAGAGACTGATATGTTTTATTGTTTTGTTTGTTTTAATCAGAGCCGGAGGCTTGAATGTGTTTGTGTTTTATTCATAAAGGGTTTCATTGAAAGCAGTGATTTTGAGAACTCCTACTGTAAATTCTGGAATATTATTCAACATATAAGAATTAGAAATAGTCTTCAGAAAGCCGGGCATGGTGGCGCAAGCCTGTAATCCCAGCACTCGGGAGGCTGAGGCAGGAGGATTGGCGCGAGTTGGAGACCAGCCTGGGCTACAAAAGTGAGCTCAAGGCCAGCCTGAACTGCACAGTGAGACCTTGTCTCAAAAAGACAAAAAAAAAAAAAAAAAAAAAAAAAAAAAAAAAAAAAAGAGAAATAGTCTTCAGTTTTTAATAGCAAAATGTTTGAGAAAATTCCAAGATAATGTCTATAGCATGCCAATAATGATACTGAGGAAGCCTTTGGGATGCATATTCACTATGTGCCGCAGACCAGTCTAATAGTAGGCACATAGGCCTATTTCTTCACATTAAGAAGCTTTCTCAGTATATATGAGATCTGTCGTCATATGGTCTACGGCTTCCCACATTTATGTTTGGTAACAGTTAAAGTTAGGATCTTTATCCTACCTGGTTATTAAGACTTATGTTCAGGAGAAAAAAAACAGCAGGCTTTTCATAACTAATTTACTACAGCTAATTATTTTTAGGTTTTATTTGAACTTTAGTGTATAATGAACTTAATTCTGTTATTCTGCAATATGAACATAGGATCAGATAATGATAATTCTACGATAGTATCCTAAACAGCAGTGTCTTCAAGGACAAGCGATGCATCTTTATTATCTTATTATTACCCACTTAATTTGGACATGATATGTATTAAATAAACTTACAGAAAGAAGTGTTGACTCAACATAGGAAACAGAAGAGTGATCCTTTCCTACATAAGACCAGATGACAATGTAAAATCTAGCATTCCACTTTCAGACACGGGCTATTCCTTTCCTATTAGTCAATACTTAACATTGAGGAAATTTAGTGCTGTCACTATATTCACAGAAAATGATCATCATAAATACCAGAGGCTTTAAGCACTTAGCTATGATATATTTACAATGTAAATGGAATCAACATTTTACCCCAAGAAAATAGGATTTTGCTTTAGGAATTAGAATAAAAATATTCAAAAACTAAAAACATGAATTTATGTTAAAGAGGGCCAAGAAGATAGCTCAGCGGTCTAAGCACCTGCCTGTCAAGCACGGGGACCCAGATTCGATCCCCAGTAGCACCTTTTGCACTAATCCCACCTGATGTGCACAGAAGCAGCAATGGAAACTGAGAGTGGTGGTGCACTTCTGTAATCCCAGGTGAGATCTCTGAGTCTAACCTGCATAGCGAGGCCCTATACCAAATACATAAAATTAAAACAAGAAAGAATTTCCTTTAAAGAATTGTATTTCATGTAGTTTAGCTAGAATCTGAAAAATTCAAGATTTATTTGTAAAATATCCATCACCTTAGACTGTATCTAGAAATATTGTTTGGGAACAACTTTTATGTAAGCAGTATCTCTAGAACACAAAAATATACTGATTTTCATACAGAAAAACAAAAGAGGATGATATAACACTTATCAAAAATATCAAAAATCAATTCAGTCACATGTATAGTTACTCAACTTCTGAGATATGAGAAATAATCATATTGCAAAGTATTTTCATCTTTAAAATCAGATGTATTTTCATTAAAATATATTTAATCATTTCAAGGTTAGCACATATTAAAATCTAAGATAAAATATTGCTGTCTGCCCTTAAATGTTTTAAAGTTCATCAGGGAAAAAATGAAGATAATGTTGCTTTCGCCAAGTTTTTTATACTATTCATTATAGATTACTAAAAGAAAAAATATCTCTTCTAGGAGAAAACATTACATTTTTCTTGCACCGTTTGGTTAAAACACAGATTCCCAAATGCCTAAAATACTTGCTTAAAAAATAATAAAAAAATAACCTCTCAAACACAGAAAACATTGACATTCTAAAACTGTATTATATTTTGAAAAATAAGGTGACCATAATTTTAGTATCTTTTAAATAGTGAAAGAAAAATCAGTGTTCACTTTGTCCCAGTGTGTCACTGTATTTCACACTGGATCATTAAGATACTTACTTATTCAAAAGTTGATTCTACCAGATATTCACTTCCAAATTCACCGTGGTCATTTCCTCTGTTGTGTAAATTACCATCTTAAAAATACTTAGCACTAAATAATGTTCCTTAAGAAACTCTTGCTCCTAAAATTTTCCGAGTCTTCCAGAGCTATCTTCTCAGGGCTTCACTTGACCATGCAAATATGACTCCAAATGCATATATAAAACTATCTTCTTTTTCCCAAAACTTGAAATTTTTTCCTCTCCATATTAAAAATAATATTACTAATTGGCTTGGCATTGCTGAGTTTCCTTCTGCTTCCTCAGGTCCTACCATCATTTTTTATCTCTAATATATCTGAATAAAAGCAGAGGATCAAGAGTTGAAGGAGAGGCAAGAAAAAAGAGAGGAAAGGTATGCAAAATAAAATTAAGATGCATTGTGGGCATACCACAAACATTATATTCTATGCGATGCAGTAATATCAAATGAAAAATATTTAAAGCGAATAATCACAAATTAAGCACATGATCGTACCATGTATAGAAATTAATATCAAAATTATACATTATGATGACAATCTCCCCCTCCCAAACATAAAATAAAAACTCTATAGAATTCAGCACTTATATCTGTTTTATCCTTGCAAAACCGATGCAAAATGAAAAGTTGGAGTCATTTTTTCAAAAATTCTAAGAATTTCCAGACCCTGGTGAGGAGAATATTACAACAAATCCAGACCTTAGTGAACAGGGAGGTCCCTGCGCAGCTGAGGGTATTATATGATCTGAGAATGAACATCTCCATCACCCCTTATTTAGTTCTCTGATGCCAGAAAATATTGTCCTTTTCCCTCAGCAATACACTCCATGCATTCAATGTCTGCATTTCTTTTCTATGCACTTTACCCTTTACATCAGGGATCTTCATCCTTGGCACTATTGCCATATAAGGCCGAGTAAGTCTGCTCTGGGGACCATACTACACATTTTAAATCAGGTCCCTACTCACAAGACACTACCAATACCCTAAGCCACCCAAATAGTGGAAATAAAAAATGTCCCCAGACACGTTATATAGGCAAAATTTACCACACAGAAAACTCCTGCCATGCATGGTCAATGTGCTTTTTGAAAAAATATACAGACGGTTATCCTACCTCTGCGAGTTTCTTTGAAGACCTCCCCACAGACTAAACAATAAGGTCCATCGGCTGGCAAGATACCTCAGCAGGCTAAAGCACCTGCTTAGGCAAGCTTAGGCAAGCTCAGGGAACATGGTTCAATCCCTGGTGCACCACATGCTGCACCAACTCTGCTCTGAGGGTGGGCTGAGCCAGCCAGAGTCTGAGCTCCGTGATAATCCTGGGACTGGAGAGGCTAAAAGTAGCAATGTCACTATGAGTCCAAGCTGCATAATGGGACCCTGCAACAACCAAAAGCATCATTAAAAAAAAAGAAAAAAGAATAAGACCCAAGAATCACTATGATAATAAGATGGTGTTATGAGACAGCCTTGTTATCTCCCCAGGTCAAAATTAAATTCAGGTTTTTTGTTGTTTTTCTTGTTTTGACTCCATTTTTGCCAAATGGCTTCCAGTTATATTTGCCTATTTTTAAGATTTTAAGATTTTTATAATCCTCCTTTCATATCTCTGATTGTAAATTCCACCCACTTACCCCTTTAATGACCCCAAATTTTCCAGGTTCTAAGCTTTATGGATTCATGCAATTTATCATCTTTTGATAAGATATTGTCCACCTTACTCCAGTTGCACACAAATGACTATAGGTTAAGCTCTGTCTTGGGTTGTGCCTGCAGGTTAGCTGCAGAAAGGTGGACAATAATTAAGGCTGCTTCTCATCCTAAGTAATTAAGACAGATTGGAATTCTCAGTTCTTTAGAGTACTTTAATGAATGAGAAAAGTGAGGCACCATTAGTAACATTACCTGGAATCAATAAAATTTTCTCTGGAACATATGTTCACATATGGAATCTTTCGTATGTTCATATATGCATCCATTAAGTTGTGTCTGTCTTCTTTCAGTTATCAATTCTTATTCTGGTTGATTTTCTACATGCCTATTTTACTATTGTGATCTACATATTCTTGAAGGTCAGGGCACCTGCTCTATATAGCACATCACTCTTAGCATATGTTAGACATTTATGTATTCCATGCTCCACTGCCCCCTCACCAAAAATAAGAAAAGGAGAAAAGAGACAGAAGACAAGAAAGAGACACAAAGTGTGAGGAAGAATAGAAAAAGAAATGTTTGCATGTTAAAATTATACATATGTGTAGAATACTGTGACTTTCATTTCATGTATATATTATATAACATTCAAATCTGAGTAATCATATCTATTTTTTAAATATTAATACCATTTTAGCAAATACATTTAAAATATATCTGGTTACTTTGGAATGTAGCATTATTATTTATACTCAACTGTATTATACAATGGAACATTAAAATTTATTTTCTCCCCATAAGTACCTGTTAAGGAACATTTTGCTATCTGGTGCTATGTTCTATGTGTTCACTATAATATTGTCATTCAAGAATTATTTATTGTACTCTTATATAGAGATTTTTATTAATGTCTACTATAAACATTCTACAGAAGAAAGAATCTGGGTTTGACCAATGTAAAAAGGAATGGCTTTGTTTTTAAATATTCTAAAATATATAACATACGGGTCACCGCACACACAAGTTGTTAGTGGGTACATGCTATACAACGATGGGCCAGCTATTAGAGAGCAAGAGAGGATTCGGGGACTCCTTTTCAAGGTACATCCCTCGCTGATGGGTGGACTAAGTCTCCAGGCCACTCTTCCTACTGACTACACTTTTCTCATGAATTTGTATCTCTGGAAATCTGGATCCGCATCAAAGAGTAATTTACTGTCAAGTCCAATGAGCGACAAAATCCCCCTTAGCTCTGACCTTGTTTCTGGCACCTGGGAGGTGGTCGTGCACATGACAAACACTCCTCGACAGCTGGACCATTGTTCATTTTTGCCAAATGAAAAATCTGTTCAAGGAAAGAGACAGGCAGAATGCATAAAACGTATCTCTATTCCAAAACATTTTCTTTTAAATGTATTAATGACTTCTCAAAATGTCCTTTTCTATTTTTACTCATTTTCTACCTTTAGGCTCTATTAGTTATATGAAATAGATGCATGATGTCTCCTGATGACTTTTGATCTACAGCCAGCTTTGCAAATTTGTTTTACTAATTTAAAATAAATAAATAAATAAATAAAATTACATGACTTTTTAAAACAGGACCTTTTTAGCTTCAAATGCTTGCTTTTTATATTTTAATAAGTTTAATTATCTTTTTAAATTAATTTTAATGAAAAGGAATAGCAAGAAGACAGTTTCACAACAAGTTATTAGCACAGTTACAATAATTAATATATTACATATTGTTTTCTTCATAGTAGTTGTTCAGAGTACAAGATGCAGACTTGGCCAGGCATGGTGGTGCATGCCTACAATCACAGCTCTTGGGAGGCTGAGAAAGACAGTTAGGTGTGAGCTCAAGGCCAGCTTGGGCTACAAAAGTGAGCTCAAGGCCAGCCTGAACTGATAGGGAGACTCTGTCTCCAGAAGTCAAAAAAAAAAAAAAAAAAAAAAAAAAAAAAAGATGCGGACTTGATATCTTATCTAAACACTATTAGTACAAATCTTTCTTCTCATTGAACTAAGAGACCATAGCTGTATGTATAGTACAATAGTCCATAATAGCAGTGGGTTATCAGCACAATTGGCAATGTCAAAAGCTGTTGCCGTGAGACATTTACAGCTCAGTATGTTAATAGGGATTTACTTTTTATACCTCATGATTAGACTTTTCTGCTGGATGGCTAAGACTAAGTTAAAGCAAGACCTATATAACAAAAAATGTAATTTTTGCATCTGACAAAGACATTCAAGTCCCTTCATGATTTACACAGGAACTGTGTACAGTTGTTGGTATATCTTTTAACAGTGTCAGCCCTCTTGATGAGTCATGGCCATTGCTTGGCCAGTTTGCTCTCTTTGAAAGCCTGAGAAAATGTTTTGTCTCTAGGTGACTCTCCTTACACACACTGTACATTGTTGATCACTTTCCTCTGTGGCTCCATAATCTTCCTGTACAGAAAATTTTGGAAGCCACTGAGTTATAGGATGTCACAGTACAGGTTCTCTTATGCCCTAAGTCCTCACTGACCTTAAAGGGCTAGGGCCAAAATATTGGTTATCTTTGTAGGCTTTCTTTTGCTCTAGGTTTTGGTCTGCCAACTTAAGTTGTTAATCCTCCAGAAGAGAAACTTAATGGTACTATTCCCTATAACAACTACTTGAGCTTAGCATTGCTCTTTCTGAACATCAAACACCTAAGACATAACATGGAACATGTATTTTCCATAAATCATTGATATGCTAAATTTTAAATCCCTATAGAATCTGAAAAACTAATTATGCATTTTCACAAAGAAATTTAGGAATTTAGCCATATACTAAATTGTAGCAGAATAATCCTATAGCATTTTTTTCTTATCTCATTCATGTTACTTACTATTATTATTTTTAAACAAACATTTATTTGGGAGAGAGTATAGCAATTGTTGTTATGATATTAGAGGCAACACACATAAATGCTTATCTTTTAAATGTTAACTTTATTTATAAAAAGGCATAACTTAGAAGTAAGTAGTACAGGATCCATTACAGTATGTTGTTACCTCCTTGAGGTTGAAGGTTATATTTTATCTTCACATTTATATGGCATAGAGGAGTAACTGACAGAATTGAACTGCAAAAAATTAGGAAAGTAATGTTAATTACTTTTGAGTTAAACTCTGCTATATCATAATTATTCTGTATGGGTAAACCACTGAGTGCTGTAGTACCAACTTTCCAAATCTTAAATTCAACAGTCATCTTCCTGCCTCAATACTTTTCCTTCTGAAATCCTATCAGAAGCTTTGTAGTAGTCCAGTGCTTCGGCACACACCTAACTCCTTCTTTACTTCCCAGTGTTGGGCCAGTGGCATCATCCCCCATTTTTAAAGGAAAGACGAGTACAGAACACAATACTTTGAGAGAGACACTCTCTTTGCATAATTTTATTGTAGAGTATTATCAATGTTCTATTTTATTCTTGTTAACTTCTTTATGTCATCTGTAAGTTAAATGTTTATGAAGGGTGTGTGTGTGTGTGTGTGTGTGTGTGTGTGTGTAAGAAAAGCACTGCACATATACAGGATTTGCTACTAACTGCAATTCTAGGTATCCATGGAGGATCTTGGTCGCATGAACAAGAGAGTACTACTACTGTACAAACAAATATTTTTTTGTTTAATTTTCAGCTGAACATGTCATAATAAGTACAAAAATATATAATAAAACTATTCACAAATACATTGGTAAATCTAATTATAATTCCTTAAGTTTTAAAAAGACATGATCTAAATCATATTTTCCTGTTAATGTCCTTAAGAATTCTTATAGACTTGGGAATTTTATGTCCCTTCTCTTCAAAGCCTTTGTATTTTACCAAGTCAAACAAAAAGGTATGGAATATACAAGTCATGTGTTGATCACACAAACCACACATGTACCAAGTAAACAGTAAGCATCCAACTCTTTCCCTCCTCTTCCCGTAATTTTGTCGCCTCCTTTCCTCTCTCTACTTCTCCTCCCCCCTTCTTTTCCCTTTCCCTTTCTCCTTCCCTCCAACCTTTTTCCCTACCTCCTTCTCTTCTCCTTTCCTTTCTCCCTTCCTCCATTTCTTTGTTCCCTCTTTTCCTTCCTCCAAAGTCAATTAATAACAAATGCTGCAGGGGCTGTGAGGCAAAGAAACCCTACTCCAATGTTAAGGACAGTGTAGACTGGTACAGCTATTGTGGAAATCAGTATAAATAATCCTGAAAAAAATAAGATTAGTGTTCCTATTTAACTCAGCTATTCGATGTTGATTATCTTCCTGAAAGAAGTAAAAACATCACACCACAGGAATATATGTGTGTACCCATGTTTCTGGCAGCACAATTTGTAAAGGCTAAATGTGGATAAAAAAGTTTTTTTTTTTTTTATACAATAGTATAGTACTTGACCATAAAATAGGTAAATTAGAATCTTTTCTAGAAAATGAATACAACTCGAGAACTTATTCAAAAAAGGAAATAATTCAGATTCTCATGGTAAACATCATATTGTCTTCCTAATGTTGGAACAAACAGAAATAACGACAAACCAAAATTTACAGCTGATATTATGAAATGAGAAGAAGCAGCCCCAAGAAAGAGAATAGAAAGAATGGAAAGGCCAAAACGGAAAAAGATAAGGTAGTTATGCTACTAGTTTACTTCACTTTGGCAAGATTTGTGCTGTTATCATCTGGAGACCATTTGATGCCCATACTTTGTACTCTGATCAACTACTTTAAAGATAACAATATGCAATGAACTGATCCCTGTTACTCTCTTATTACTTTATTATGAAATTTTGTTTTAGTTTTTCCCATAAAATTGAACAAATGAAAAAAGAAAAAGAGAAGAGACTGATATTTAGGCAAAGACCAGATTGATTAAAGAAGATAAAGGGAAGAGCAGACATGTCAATGTCAGAGGATGAAGAAACCTCTCCAGCCTGAGAGAAGAACCAGTGACAGTCAGAAAACAGAGCCAGAGAGGCAGCAGTGTGCCAGGCTGCCTAGGGCCCTTCGTACAAGGGATAATAAAGATGGGGCTTTTACCAGAGTAACATCAGAATTTGCGAGAGAGTTTGAGTATAAAAACTGAGACCTTATTTCCTCTTTCTTTTTTTTTCAAGTCATTAATAATTATTAGCAGAATTTTTGTTTACAGAATTCAAGTATGGCAACAATTTTTATGACGACTATTTTTCCTTTTTATTGTATTTTTACAACAATTAATACATTGTATATTGTTGTCTTCATCATAGTTGTTCAGAGTAGAAGATGCAGACATGACTTCTTGTCTAAACATCATTAGTACAGATCTTTCTTTTGGTTGTACAAAGAGAAATTAACTGCATATATATTGTCCAATAGTCCATAACAGTAGTGGGTTATCAGCTTATCTGGCATTATCGGAAGCTGTTGACTTGAGCCTTTTACAACTTAACATATTAATGTAGTTTTCCTTTTTATACCTCGTGGTTAGACTTTTCTGCTGGGTGGTTAAGACAAGAGCTGTATTACAAAAAGAAAAAAAAAGTAAGATTTGTATCTTATTTACCCTTTTATGGGAACATTTGGTGGAATGGCTCACTGAGAGGAGACTACAGGACTCAAATAGAAGCAGAGGCTCCAGTTAGGAGGCTTCTCATACTACAGGCCAGCGATGACTTTGAAATGGACCCATGTGATACCCATAGAGGCAGTGAAGGATGATTAGCATCCTGATTCATTTTGTGGGTAGAGGATTTGGTGATGAATGCAATGTAAGGGAAAACAAGAATGAAGAATCTGGAGGACTCCTAAACCCGTGGCCTGAAATGAGATCCAGTGGGTGAGAAGGCAGCACCACAGTGTTTGGGGGTGAAAGTATTAAGCTTGAGGTGCTTCTTAAGGGTCTGTGTAGAGATGTGTGGCAAAGAGTTAGATGTCTGAGGAGTCTACCATTAGTGGAGAATCATTGGCTGCAGAAAGACATCTGAAAGGCTGATATTAAGCCACAGGATTGGATAAAGTCCCCACAGGAAGTTTTAGTTTGTTTAAAAATATAAAGTTCAAGGAAACACCTAAAACATGGGGAAGATGAAAAAATACTCTATGTAACAACTCTTTCTCTCATTTGTTTTGCTAACGTGAGAAGAGGCCATGCCATCCAGTTGTTTCAGGGAATAGAATGATAATGATGTATTATCCCCAGCATCTCATAAATCAGGGTCATTTACTTGAGGAAGCATCAAGGGTTCCCCTGAGTTTAGGCTGTGCACTAAGGGCTTCACATGGCATACACTGTGCACTGGCTTTTCCCCAGTAGATGCTCACTGCCTTTCTTTCCTTGAACCTTATTTCCATGACATACTTGATGACAGCCTGCTGCCCAGGATGACTGCCATGCAGCAAGCAGCTGAGCTGCCTGTCTGACAGTGCATGCCTTGATTCTTCAGGAAGAATTATACAATTCTTTAAAACACAGGTGCCCTAATATCTGGCTCCATTTCCATGTATCTTAGTTTACATACAATGTCTCCCCAGATAATCCTCTATAAATAATATCTACTAATTATAAGACATAAAGCCTTTGTAACTTATTAAATGTTATATATTTATGGTAAAGTTTCCACTAATTTTAAGATGTAATTTTAGATTACATCTTAGTTTTATCAGTCTTTGTATACTCAGTTATTTTAATTTTGTTTGTTGTTTATTATTTTTTATTGCTTTTAAATTCAGGAAAGAAATAAGATTTGTATATGCTGAGTACAAAGTGCTGTTCATAAATTAATTAATTCAGGTGATTATTGCAATGGAAGAAATAAATTACTACATCAGGGCTGCAAGAGGAAAATATGGTCCAAAATGTTGAATAACTACATGAAATTTGTACAGGTTGTCACTTAGGTCTGTCTGAATAAAGTAAGATATTCCATTGTCTCCCATCCTATCTGTGTCCAACGCACCTGACAGTGAATGTAGAGCTTTATCCATTACAAAAGGACCCACTTAATCCATTGGAACCGGTCCTATCAAAGGATGTCACCATAAAAGCTTATTAGTGATTCTACTTTTCACTGGTCATTTAGAAATGCAAATTGAAAAAAGACTGAGATTCCGTCTCTTCCCAGAAAGAATTTCAATCATCAAGAAGTAAAACAACAACAAATACTGGAAGGGCTGTGGAGAAAAAGAAATGCTTGTCCACTGGGGAGTGTAGATTGGCACAACCATTAGGAACATATATAGAAATTCCTAGATAGAAACCTAGGATTAGAGGGCTCATTCAACCCAGCTATACTCCTCCTGGGTACTTTTCCAAAAGAACTGAAAACATCATACCAGAGTGATAACTGTGCAGCCACGTTTACAACAACACAGTTTTCGTAGAGAGATAAACCTTAGAAATAACGCAAATGCCCACCAACTAAGAAATGGATTTAAAAAAAAGATGTGGCATTTTTATATAATGGGCTATTATTCAGCTACTCAAGGCTTTTATAGGTAAATGGATGAAACTAGAGACCATACTCATAAGTAAAATTAATCGGACCTGCATGTGTAAACGTCACATTGTCTCACCAGGGTAAAAATCTGAAAGAGTATATAGGATCTGAAATATATAATAGACACTGTGAAATGGAAGCCAACTGTTCAAAAAAAAAAGGGAATAACTGGTTGGGAGAAAGGAAAAATGAAATAAAGAAGGTAAAACAAATATGTATATATATATATACTTATATATATATATACATATATATATATACATATATATATATATATATATATATATATGTATGTATATACAGAATGGCTTGATAAATGTACTGCTGATTTCTGCTAGTCCATTGAAAGGAGCAGGTAACACTTAATTTTTCTCTCTGCTTTTCACTTCTTATACTTTTTAACCAGTATTACTGGCCTACATCTGGCCATCTGAACAACTAATTTGAAGACAAGAATGTGCAACGTAACAACCATTGCGGAATTCCTATCTTTTTATTTAGTGAAATTTTGTACCATATATAATTTTAAATGATTTTTTGTACTCTCTTTAGAAAAATGATTCTATATTTTATCTCTCTCAAGAATTTTCAGAATTTTATCCAAGATATTGTACATAGACTTGTAGAAACACTTTAGTAAGGTTTGAAATAAATTTATAGTTAAATAAATAAAGAAATCTATTTTAGGAAAACCTTTCCTCTCTATTGCTTCTATCTTTATTTACCAAACCTACAGAGGTCAGATTGTGGTAAAGGTCATCTATTCCAATTTTCTATCGTGCTTTTTTCTTTAAATCATGAAGAGGGGCAGCATTTGGTCATTTTATTTTCTGTGTGAGAGATAATCACATGATTGCTCTCTTTGGCTCTGTTAATGTGGTGTATTATAATTATTGATTTGGAAAAGGAAAAATACTTTTTTTCAAAAAGGATAAAATGGAAACAAAATTTTGTATGTAGGGAGTGCAACAGGGGGTGAAGGGAAGGGAAAGGAAGAGGAAGGAAAATAGAGGAATCAAAATATACCATGTACAGGTACAAATTTCCTATGATGTCTATGGCCATTATGTATATCAAAGTGTGCTAGTGCACTTAATTTAAAAAAAAATAATCAAAAGAGAAGGAAGTCAGAAAAGTATTAATGTATAGAAACTGGCTGCCTTCAATTACCATTAGTTTCATTAGTTTAGGGTGAGTTGGGGGTCAAGAACACTTTAGAATATAATAATCTCATCGAGTTTCCTTAGAGAGCTGTGTGCTTACACACTAAAGCAAACAACAGCCTGCCCCACACAGGGCACCTCCGTGTTTATGTGCTCAACCACGAAGTGGTGCAGTTCATGGAGTGAACAGCTCTCCTTGCTGACTTTCGTGTATAAAATCAGTTCTATTTATAGTTTCGGCAAAAGTTCAACGTTAGCCATTGCATAATGTATTTTACACATTGTGATTAATGTAAGTAAGAGAAATTTCTTTACAAATCATATCAAAGCATTTAGTGATATAGTATATGACGATAAAATTAGACTTTCACCTAATATTAATTTGCTGCTTATGGTACTGAGGGTGGAGTATAAGCGCGCTAGGCTTTGGGATGGAATCCAGACATCTTGAAGCCGCTTGCGTGTGGGCCTGGGTGGGCGCTTCAAGTGGATCCTGGAGTCTACTCCTAGTTGCCCCCTGTTCCTCTCCAGGGTGTTCCCTCTCTCTGCTTACCTTCCAGTGAGAAAAGAAAAATTTTCCCCATCTGTGCACTTGCAATGAGGAATCCGATTGGAGACAGCGGACCACGCAGCTAAGCCTCCATTGGAGTCTCTCCCACTTTAAACTCCATGTTCTGGGTGTTGCTTCCCAACAGCGTGAAAACTGACTCTCTTTCCAAACATTAATTCGCTAAGGTTATAATTATTGTATTTATATAAGAAGATAGATTTATTTGCACATATATTAGCCTGTAAACATAATTCATACATAAACAATGCTCTATGAATATTAAACGTGAGTGATATAAAAGGACTAAATGTGCAAAGGATGACAGTAAAGTGGATTTGACAGATGGAATCATTCTTGTTTTTCCCAACTATAAATGTAAGGAGCAGAGCTAGAATTTACAAATGCTTTTCTCCCAAAAGTGAAACTACCAATCAAATTTTTGAATGGCAGGCTCAATTTGTTAGGAAATAAATTGCAAAATAAATTAACCATCTGACACTTTATTTGAGACATTAGAACTCTACTACTGAATGCACATATTTCAATAATAAACAAGTAATTCTTTCATGCAGATATTTTAATATGCAAACAGCTGCAGAAGAATTGTTGCTATTTGTTGAAGGTATCTGGTGAGATATTTTCAAACACGGACAAAGTATAGATTACCCAGAAAAAGAGATAAAAAATGTGTTCTTTAAAATGTCAGAAATAGTTCCTATCTGCTATAAGGAAAAAAAATTGAGTGAAATGAACCAATTACAAAATAGATGTAGAGTATGTTCCTTGTAATATTTTGACATGATATTTTAAGTGGCAGATCAAATAATTTGATGGTACATTTCACCATAGCCTGTTTGCAGCCTATCCTACTGCAGTAGAACTATTCTATGTGTTATAAAATTAGAGATTTTTTTTTGTGTGTCTTTCTTTGTTTGTTTTTGGCCAGCTCAGCCTGCTCTAAGGGTGGAGCTAGCGCAGCATGGGATTGAACTATGGTCCCTGTGCTTTGCCTAACTTTGCCTAAGCAGGTGCTATGAAATTAGATAAGGTCATAGAAGACCAATACTTTGTTTTAAAACTTGGAAACCTGACCATGTATCTTTTTCCCTAATGTAAGCAGTCACATTATTCTTCTACATAGACATAGATCGAATCACCAAGATAATTGTCATGTAAAATCATTATTTGCCACTTTTTCCATGATAAAAATATTTTGGTTACATATTAGCATTTAGTAAAGGTCTGAATAATACCTGAATTCCACATCGCTGGCAGAAGGGATATCTAAGGGATCATTAGCAAAATGATGCTCTTCAAACTTCACTTTGCCTTCTGAAACTAAGACATTAAGTAAGTGGAATAAACTAGGTAGAGATAATAAAGCTACAGATAATAAAGAATTCCATTTATATATGAAACTAAAAGGTCTACATCATAGAAATAGAAGGAAGTGATGGTTACTGAGGATGGTGTGAAAAGTAGTAGGGGAATTAGTATTCAAAAATTCAATTAAACAGAAGGAATACATTGTAGCGATCTATCTCATAGCATGGTGACTGCAATGAATAATATTATATTGAATGTCTCAAATTGAAAACAAAAAAAGAACTGAAACATTTTCCCCCAAAGAAAGCAACATGTAAGGTTATATAATATGTATTTTTCTACTATCTATCTATCTATCTATCTATCTATCTATCTATCATCTATCTATACATCTTAATTTAATTTTTACAAGAATTCTAAACAGTATTGTCCCTCTATATAGTCATTAAGATGATTTCAATAGTGGCCCAGTGAGATGGCTCAGTGGTCTAAAATGCCTGCTTCGGCAACCTTAGGCAACTATAGGGACTGTGGTTCAATCCCCAGGGCCACATGCTGTGCCATTCCCTCCCCCAGGGCAGGCTGAGCTGACAATAATAATAATAATAATAATAATAATAATAATAATAATAATAATAATAATTTCAATAGTAAAGGAGTCTTACATTAACTGACGCAGAATGTGTCTTTCAATTTTTTGTAAAAAGACACTTTTATTACCATCATGATTAGACTATTACATAGCACAGATACAAAAAAAAATTTCCATAAAAACCCTTGGTTGGAATGTTTTACACTTCCACAGAACACAAACTAAAATACCTGTTATACTATTAGTCACAAATACAGTCCTTGAGTTTTTTATCCATATGCATGAGTACTGTCTAAAACATGTTTTCTTTGTAGCAGCTAGGACCTGCTATCACTGTGCTTGGCTGAGTTCACAAATGTGTAGTAACCTGTAGCTTCCCTGCCACTTCTCTGGCTCTCCTGTCCTGCTAAGCTTTGTTTCCTGAACTGTTTAAAATCTCCTGCCACTGCCATAGCTACTGCTCCTGCTGGATCCACCAGAGCCGACTTGAATTCATGGTTTGGTAAAATATTGGCCTCCATAAGGGCCAGGGACCAGAGCTTCTGACTCCAAAAGTTTCCTCCCTTCGTAGGTCCAAAATATGAAGACTGACTGGTTTAATTGCCAAATTTATTATAGCTTCCACCACCTTCATAATTGCTTCCATTATTACTTCTTTTTTTTTTTTTTTTGTGGGACCAGGGTTCGAACTCACAACCTTGCACTTGCCCAGCAGGCACTTGTGCCTCGGAGCTATCTCCCCAGCCCCTATTGCTTCCATCATTATCAAACCCATTATAGCCATAGCCACTGCCACCATATCCACCCCCACCATGACTACCACCAAAACCACCTCGACCACTGAAGTTTCCTCTGTGACCAAAACTATCAGTGCCACCAAAACCATCTCCTTGGCTAGATGAAGACCGAGCCATCTTCTTTTTGACAGGGCTTTCCTCATTTCACAATTGTGGCCATTAACAGTGTGATATTTTTTAATGACAATCTTATCCACAGAATCGTGGTCATCAAAGGTTACAAAAGCAAAGCCCCTCCTCTTTCTACTGCCTTTATTGGTCATAATTTCAGTCACTTCGATTTTTCCATATTGTCTAAAATAATCTTGTAGGTGATGTTTTTCAGTATCTTCTTTAATGCCAGCAACAAAGAGAGTCCTCATCATTAAGTGGACACCTGGTCTTTGAGAATGTTCTCTTGAGACAGCTCTCTTAGGTTTCACAACTCTTCTGTCCACTTTGTGTGGCCTTGCACTCATGGCCGCATCCACCTCCTCCACGGTGTATGTGACAAACCCAAAGCCCCTGAAATTCTTGGGGTTTGGATCTGCTATTATCACACTGTCTGTGAGTGTTCCCCATTGCTCAAAATTTGCTCCCCAGACTCTCATCAGTTGTTTCAAAGATCAGCCCTCCAACAAAGAGCTTCCGTGGCTCTTCAGGCTCCTTGGGAGACTCTGACTTAGACATGACAGCAGCTGGAAGAGAGATTGACAGTGCTTCCTTCATGGTATTCACCAGCAGAAAGCTGTGCTTTTTGATAGTAAAAATAAGTACAGGGTTGTTAATAGCACTATGGTCACTTTTCTGGTACAACAAGTCATGCCATCAGATCTTAAGCTTGATAGATCTGTATTTGCTGTCATAGGTATTATTCATTCAATCTATCTCTAAATAGTCTTTGACCTCACGATATTATGAAAAATAATTAGATTAAGACAATGCTTTACTACATGTCACTGAAGATTATGATTTTTTTTTGTGTGTGTCTTTTTGAGGCAGGGTCTCGCTATGCAGTTCAGTCTGGCCTTGAGCTCACTTTTATAGCCCAGGCTGGCCTCAAACTCGCACCGATCCTCCTGCCTCAGCCTCCCGAGTGCTGGGATTACAGGTGTGTGCCACCACACCCGGCTGAAGATTATGATTTTTATCTTTTTAATACACAGTTTATGGTAAGCATTACTCTTGTAGAGGTGATAAAATTTATATTTTATAAAAATAGTTTTATCCAAGGCCTTGGAGCATAACAGTTTTCTTCTTATTAAATGTCAATGACAGGGTGAGTAATGAAAACACATAGCTTTATGTTGGTCTTGGTCAATCTCTATAGGATGGCTGGAATGCTGGAATAGTTTGGTGGAGAATTCTGGTAAATTTGTGGTTCTAGATGTAAAATATTGGGCTGGTTTTAAGAATAAATAAAGTATAAGCATCATTCAGTAAATATCAAACAGTACCATGATCTTTAGTGAGTAGAGTCCTTCTCTTTCTGAAAATAATGCCACACTTGGAATCAGTTGAGGAAAGAGGGTGCTGGATATGAGGTGTAAATTAAAAGTTTGTGTGCACAATACTAAACCATCTTCAAACTGTGGGAACTATCCTTTGTAATAAAGACTAGAAGAAAGAGGTTTTCATTTCCCAAAGATGGGACGGTGCTTCCACTTTCTGGCTGCCAATAATTCTTTGTGGTTTGGTGTGTGAGCAAGTCTTTCTCAAATGGCTTTTGAAGACACGCCTAAGAAGTTGTTTGAACATCAAACGACTGCTTAGAGAGCTAATAAGGACCTTTAACTGCTTCACCTTTATCTTTTGAGCTTTTTAGATGTTATTGGTGTCCTTTGAAGACAATTAAAGAAGGGGAAAATCTGTGGGCAGAAATTCCTTTCCATTCTAAGAAAGAAAACAAAGGATGGCTAGTGAATAATCAAACTGGAAACCTAAATAAATTATTGAACACCAATCTAACTGAGTGCTTATCAGTGAGTCAGAATGGATGCGTTTCTTTCATATACTTATTAAATTCAATGCTTAGAGAAGCAAAGTCCTAAATGATGCACATAAAGTGCAGGTGGGGTGTATTAGTAACTAGCACATATTTTTGCACTGTTTTAGTAAACTCATACACACACACACACAAACACGATATTGATTCTCTTTTTGCTTTTTTTCTCACTTTGTAAGTTGAAAACTTGATATCAGAGAGGTGGAATAACTTACTTAGCACCTAACAAACAGGCAGACGAGGCACAAACACCAAGTCAAGCTAGATTTGGAACTATTGCACTACTGGGTCTCTCAGTACTGACTAGATAGACTTTGTTTTGAAAATACCCAGAGTAGTAATTAAATTTAAATTCCTGTCTCTAAAGCCAGGTTATCCGTTTAATGAAGGAGGTATGCATATGCTATTTGAGTGATTGTCTGATGAACCTAAAGGCTTTAAGCAAGCTTGATAGAGTCTGGTGCCTTCACCCACATGTAAGGTGTCTGTTGGAAGTTAAGGTTAATAAAAAGATCCTGTGCTGAAAAATTCCATTTATTTCTCTGTCTCAAACTAATATCAATGTTCTATCTTCAATTTCCCATCACGTTTGTGAATATAATCATAAAACAGACATAAGTTTCTGAGATAATATGAAACAAAGCTCTCTGAAGGCAAACTACTATAACACATGGAGTGCAAGTAGCTAATAAATTAGTTGTTGTAAGCAGAGAAGGGATAATTCATGTTGGAGTTAGAGGCATCACCACAAAAGTAGTGACTCACAAATTCCAATCGTATCATTGTCTGCTTGCAGAAGCATCATGCGTCAGGAAAAAGAAGGTGGATGCACCCACTCACACCCACTCTAAACAGCCAAATGATTTGTACCGTTATGGAGAGATGCGCCAAAGACTCCCAAATCGATAACAGCTATGAATTCATGGTAGCCCAGTGGATGTTGAAAAATATCAGAAATAAGTACTCCATGAGACAAAAGCTAATCTAATACTAGCAGAACTTTTGCATTCCTATTGTTTTAAATGCTAATTTTCCTCAATTTGAGCAAAATCAGTCAACCTGTGTATTGTTTTTGCCCATAAATGTTTAAATTATTTTTAATTTCATAAATATTTCAAGATTATTTTTAATTGCAGTGAATAGAGGTTGACATATATTTCTATAAATATAGGTCAGTTATAGTATTAATATGTTGTTAACTATTTTGCTGTTACACAAAACCACTTTTTATTTCAGAGAATACTCTATAAAGCTCAAGCTGATATTTTGTAAAATTGCCAATGAATATATTAAGTTTCAACCATATTTTCTAAACATCCTCATCTTTTGTCCAAATATGATTATATATAGTCCCTAAATATCTGAGGGAAAGAGACAGAACTGAGAAGACAGGTAAAGAATGGCAAGAAAAGCATGACACAGCAAGATGATGTGTGGGTCATCTGGCCTCTCTCTTTAACATCTTCTCCCCTTGACCAGTGCTGAGCTATTGCTCTCTTATTGCAAATATTACTACACAACATTCAAAAAAGCAACCCAAAACAGATCTGTAGTCAGGTAAGCAGATGCACGCCTATAACCCCAGCACTCTGGAAGGTGAACAAAGAGGACCACACGCTCTAGCAAAGCATAGGCAATGTAAAAGGGCTGGTAAGAAGGGCTGGAGATGTAGCACAGCTAGGAGGTCCTGGGTTCAATCTCTTTTCAGTTGGTCGGGGGAGAGACAGTGAAAGAGAGAA
Organism: Myocastor coypus; assembly: GCA_004027025.1. Classification (NCBI taxonomy): domain Eukaryota; kingdom Metazoa; phylum Chordata; class Mammalia; order Rodentia; family Myocastoridae; genus Myocastor; species Myocastor coypus. The sequence goes on from PVJA010016667.1 coordinate 27,642, forward strand.
AAATGTCATTTCGTTTAAGTCTGGAAACCAGTGTGATTTAACCTTCAAGAATGTGCAAAATACAGTGTGGACTTGTGTGCAAACACCAAGGTTCCTATGATTGACATGCATGAAAGGGCTTTGGGACACTTCTCTTGCCCCTCTGGATGTTCTCAATCTGGCAAAGAGCATCCATTTATCTCACCTATTATAGATCCTGTAAGAGAAGAAGCAAGTTTCTTTGATGAGAGAGACATTAAAATAGAAGAGGCTGAGTTTAAAATGTAAATGATCTTTCCTGAATTTGCCTCTAAGCATGCAAGGGATAGAGCCAAACAGTTCTGGGCTGGGGAAGCTGGGAGGACTTCTTTGTAAGGTATGACATTCTAGCCCATTCCATGACAGCAAGGTCCTGGTGGGGACACAGAGAGGACGTTGCTCCCAGCCAGAATGCTGAAACCGATATGGAAACCAGATCCCAACAGAAATCCTCAAAGCAGAGCCAGAAGCCTTTGTGATCTAATTCATAGTGCCTCTACTTCCCTATGGTCATGGAATATTTTCCCACAGTATTTGAAAATACATAATTTTAGTATGACAGACTTGCTAAGCTCTCACACAGAGAAGCAGGGAAGGTGTTTCTTGTCCAATCTGGAGAAGAAACTCAAAAGCATAGTGGATGGCTATGTGCTCAGCGCTGACCACTCCCCGGAGGAGAGATGCTGCCGGGAATGCTCTGAAGTCCTGTGCCACTAGGTTCCATGCTTACAGGCTGGTCCAGAGACTGGAACTTAGGAGACCTCCGCCCATACTTAACACAACACAATTACTCAGTGTTCAGTCACAGCGGAAAACTTAGATTGGCAGAGAATTGTTTACTTTTTGTAAAAGCCAGGAATTGTGAGAATTTCAAGGAGTCAGGTGCTAATGATTTGTTTTCCAGTCACGGCAAAAACTTTTCGTGAGTATTTGACTACCCTAAAGGTTGCTTTTGTGGTGATTCCCATGAATGCCCACTTGTGTCAGGCCACGGCGAAGAAGGCCAGGCATTCTGTGCGACCTGCTAGGCGATTCCAAACGCGAAGCTGGAGGGGAAATGCGTACTCACCTGCGCTGACCTCACTACGCAGGTGGCTGCGTTTCTACACAAAGTGAGCAAAGCAGAAATATTTTAAGCTGGAGGGAAATGCGTACTCAACTGCACTGACCTTACCACGCAGGTGGCTGTGTTTCTACACAAAGTGAGCAAAGCAGAAATATTTTAAGGGCAAATCTATCTGTTTCTCTCCACTGGTTTATGACCCTCTTGGCCAGTTGGTAGCATCACAGATATAACAGGAAGTTTTTAGAAAACACAGGCGGAGGTAATGCCTAGGCCAATGAAGTATATTCTGTACAGAAAATGTAGAGCTTGGATTCTGACCACTAAAGATTGGAACTTTGAGCCCATTCATTCCTCTCTTGGGCAAATTATGTTCTTTAGTTCAAGATTTTCATCTTTCAGATTTCAGGGTCTCACTTTCACCTTCTTTTTTACTTCTGTCCTCTTTCTTTTCCAGGAACATTTGCTGGTTTGTTCTTTGGGCTTCTCATTGGCAGTTCTGAGATGTAATGAAGTGCAAACCCTGCACCTTTTGTCTGCTGAAAATGTCAGGATGCTGCTTGGAGAAAATGTGTAACTCAGTTCATGCATACTTTCTTTTCAATACAAATTGAGACCCTTCCTTTCCACTACAGGTCCTGTGAATATCCACGTAAGGCATTTTATAGAAAGTGAGAGTAGCTTTCAGCAGCTGTTCTAATGATACAAAATTCCTAGAGGCTTAGAATGATTGGGTCAAGGAATTAATATTCCTCAACTTATGGAAAGTTTAATATGAACTTAATTCTGTGTCTTCAAATGATTTACTTCATTCTTCTTCTATAGATAAATGTGTAAAGTGACAAAAATTAGCCTCTAATTCTTGGGCTATAGTAGGAGAAATCTTGTGAATTTGAGCAATTCAGACATAAACAAGTTGATATTAAATGTGACTTGGACCTCTAAGACTGAGAATTCTCCACTTTCATTAGTGGCATATATGTGCTGGCAACATAATCATGGCTCTGAAGGATGTGAAATTAAGAATCACATAAAATAGCAGAACTCTGAAGCTCCTTATGAACAACACAATCTAATTGGAAATCACCTTATTTGTCAGTGGCTTTTGATACTATGAAAATTTTAGTTGATATCAAATGGGAAATTGATTTATAGCATTAATAGCCTTTTGATTATTTAGGAATAATAATCAAACATAGAGTGTGACAACATTTATAACAATAATAAGGTAGACTACAACATTTCACATCTTGATTCCAAGGACTGAGATCCTAAGAAAATCTAAGAAAAGCAAATATTTTCTTACATTGTCTGGATTTTTATTATATCAAAAATATTTGTGATACGTTCCCAAGTTAGTAACTTCAATTATTGCTATGATCTCAACAGCTTTCAAGTAAAGATGCTACTAAGCAATGACTTTACATCATGCTGTAGGCAATGGAGCTGGATAGAAGTATTTCTGGCAGTCAGACAAGGCTGGGCCCTTGAAGGAGCCAGTAGGAAGAGTGGGAGAGCCAGACCTCAATACAAAAGATGAAAAAGATGCACCACGATACTCCCCTGAAGATAAACATCAGGGACTGATAGTCTAGATAGATAGCAATCTCTTTCAAAAATCACAAAGTGTCACTCATCCAATCCCCTACAGGAAAAGCCCCTGTTCTATATGCATCCCTGCTTTTTACATGATTTGCTTCCTCATTTGATCCCAATTTAATCCATTTCACCTGAGCAATTATGCTTATCATCTTATCAGTTAACCATAGTTTTGTTCCTGCTCATGCCCACCTAGCAAGTTTTCAATTTTCCCCACCTTGGACATACCTCACCTGATGGATTTTCTCTATTAAAAAAAAAAAAAAAAATCCTAGACAAGGCAGGTTCCTGGCAACTACTTGGGCCCCTTCTGTCCCTCTCTTAGAAGGAAGCTTTCTTTCCCTAAATAAATATATTGTACTCTTAACCCCCATTGTTCCTAAAGTTCACTCTTCCATTTAAGAAATACAGACTCATGACATATCTTTCAGGTTGGCAGTTTCTCTCCCCTATTTCCGTAAGACTTAAAGGCTTTGTGCTTCAACGATAGAGGGTTGTGAAGCCTTATGTTCTATCATACTGTTTCTCCCTAGATATAATGTTGTGATTTAAGCTAATATTTTCCAAAGTAGATGACTAAATATATATTGCAGTGAACATTATTTAGACGAGAATAAAAATGTGTCTTTGCACTAACCTCTGATGCACTGGTCAAATGAGCCTTTCAAAAGTACTGATTCTTCTTACTAGTATTGCATACTATCTTACTATATCAGAGTTTTAAAAATAGGAAATGGCCAGTTTCAATTTAAAGTATGCTATTGAGTCAAAGGATAAAAATACTTAAGTTTTACAGTCTAGCTTAAAAACAGCTAAGCATAGGCCGGTGAAATGGCTCAGCAATTTTACAGCACCTGCTTATGCAAGCTTAGGCAAACACAGGGACTGCGAGTTGATCCCCGGCACCACATTCTGCACCAGCCCCCTGCCCAGGGAAGGCTGAGCAGACGATAATATTACAAACAAACAAACAAAAAGATTAAAAATCAGTTATGTAATTATATACAGACAATGCTGGGATAAACATTTGCATCTTGGAATTTCAAAATCCTTGCTTTTTAAAAATATTATGATAAAAATATTTCACCTCAGTTATATTAATTATATGCTTATTAGTAGAATGATGAGTGAAAAGATTCAGTTACTCTGAATAAGCTATTTTGTCTAAATCTGTGTATCACTTGAACTTCCTTTGAACTCCACGTTCTGCCAGCTCTTCACGACAAAGAAAGCCATCATTCAGAAACTATTGTGTTTCGCTTTGAAGCAATACCACGAATCATCAACAAAAGACAGAGTTTAGATGAGGTGCCCAAGGTTATTGTCTTTCTCCAGTCCCAAAGCTCTGTAAAATGTCAGCTAATTGAAAATGGTAATTATCCTACATAACAACATAAACTGTTTCTTTCTAGGATATGTGTTGCTTTTAAATTAATAGCCATTGATCTTTCTGGCTTTTCACTATTCTCCTCTGTCCTTTTCTCAAATTATCCAACCATCAGTCCTTGGGATAAAACCCATTTCGCCATTTTTATTGACCACGGTTTAATGAGTGACCTGGCCTTCCTGTTTGGAGAGGTCCATCCATCTGGGAGCCTGTCAGCTAGAGCTGTGTGACTTCTACTGTATATTTGGTTTCTAGGTAGGAAGGTTTTAAAATGAAAACTTGAAATAATTGCAATAGTGACGATTTGTACCTATTTCAGAAACTAGTTGAGAGGAGTCATGTTCATCATGGTAGTTATAGATCTTCAAATTATGACCTAAAAATTCAAGTTATCCCTTGTGAAATGAATAGTATATATTAAAAATACTTGAGTTGTTTCTGATGGGCAGAATGTCATACCAGATGAATTTGATGGAAATGTGTATTGTATAATTTTTCAGACAAAAGAATTAAAATTCTAAGTTGTGATAGGGAAAAGAAAAGACCTGTCAAGTAGAAATTAGAAACACATATTCTCCATAGTTATGAAAAGTACTACAATTACATTTTGACCCTGAAAAAGTGAGCTACTCCAGAAAAAAATTTCTGAAAAACTTAATCCCAAATCTGCGTTTTCTATTTAATAGGTAGACTACCCAAAGACACATGGGCTTTATCTGTTTTAACAAAGAGCAAAGGATACTAAGACAGTGAAAAATTATTCAAATGTATTCAGAGTGGAATCTGCTAAGGTCAGAAGCCTAATAACACACAATGATTAATGAAAAGTTATATTCTGTCCTTAGTTCCAGTCTTACCACAAAATCATAAAATTAATTTCCTTTTGAGTAGGAAGGGAAGGAAAACAGTGTCCGTCTATTTGTACCGAAAATTGGAAACAGTGTTTCCTCCCACTTTATTTTTAACTAGGAGGCTGTAACCATACGGTATATTCCCCAAGCAATTTGTCAAGCATGAACAAATTTAGGACTAAAAATAAAGTTAAAAGTAAAATTAATCTGATGCATTTAATAATGAGAAAATTTATTTGGCTCTATATTTAGGCACAGATATGAAAATGTTCATATTGGAAATCACAGATTTATATCTTAAGAAAAGTAAGTGGCACGAAAAGAGTAACGGGAGAATGATCTGGTCATCTCTCACTAAACCATAGCAATCACAAATGCCCTTATTGTGTGATAAGCCACATTTCCTTAGAATGCTGTGTCCTACCTAAAGTCAATTCCAAGTAAGTGAATGTGCTTTCCAGAAGAACCAAGCACAATGCATTAGAGTTGGCAGACAATAGCTGAGCCAAGAAACTGGGCTAACTGCTTAAGAAGGAGTGAAGTTATTTTTTTTGCAAAGGCCCAGTCATGCCTTTGTGAGAACTTGACACACTTCCTGTTCTGCAGATGTCACATCGTGAACTGATACAACTGAGTTTATTTCCCTGAGCCAAAACAATTTGTACTACTCTTAATCATTTTGGCTTTAGGACTTTGTTTTTGCAACGGACAATTTCTCAAGTTTGCCTGTTTCCTCTACTGTTGCCCTGCAATTTATTCCAACTGAGTCATTCTACAATCATGAGCATTTGATCAACATTTCACTTGTTAGCTATCATTTCATTTTTAATTGCTAATCAAGATGATAAATATATTATCAAACGAAGACTCAATATTAGGTGGAAATTGTTTCCAATAAGTTTAATAGTTAATATAAACTTTCAAATGTTGAATGTCAAACACTATAATGTCTCTTTGACCCTTAAAATTAAAGCTTCAGTTCAACTGGAGAAAGTGTACTGTTATATGCAAATATTCCTGGAAATCAGTTTTGAGTCTTGAGGATTTTAGAAATTAACATAAGTGACTGGAAGGTCTAAATAAATAGAAAATATCTTACAGAGTAATTCAAAAGTGATGGTTAGCCACAAAAGTTGATAATTTACAAAGAAGCTATGACTCAGTTTGCTATAATGTAATATCACAGTGATAATTTTTATCCAATGAACCATAGTAAAATCATATTTAGTAATACATAAGCCTACATCATTCCGATGAAAACTGCTCATAGAGGGAAATGATGAACTTGTAAAAATCAGGTTGAATTCTTTGAGAAAAAATGAAAGAAATGCAACTGTGTCCATGCCATAGCGCCAAGCTCTCCAAACACTTGGATACATAGGTCTCGGTCCAGCGGGCTTTGGTCATTGATTAATATCTTCTACAAACCAAAACCTAACCCTTACCTTTTGAAGTGTTATGTGTTTTTTGCTTTTGCTGCTTTGCCACACTAAAAAGTAACTCAGCGTGTTGGAGGCATTTCTACTCTGCAGCATGAACTTGGGTAAGTTATTGACCCTGTGAAGATTGCACCCATCAGTTAGAGATGAAGCAGAGTAAGATCAACTTCAGGCCATTGGACCTCAAGCTTCTGTGTCAAGCAGAGGTGTGTCGTTTGTGGTTGATTGCCATGTCATAGTTCCAAAGAGATCTCAGCATGAGTGACTCAGACTTGAAATTTCTTCTCACAATGATGCCTATGAGAGACCATGGAGTAGTTGATAAGGCCATGTAGACATATAGGCAAGTGTGTGGATGCAGCACACAGAGTTCACAATTGTGGGAACAGTGAAGCAGACGACAGAAACTGACATCAAGCACTGTAGGTGTTTAGAAAAAAAAATGACAAGGTAGAGTTTCTGAAATCATGAGAAGCAAACATTTAATTTCTAAGCCAGTAATTGATTTGTTAAATGCTTCTGAAAGGTGGACAAAATCAAGAGGTTAGCTCCTGTGCTTAACGTGTGTGACAGCTCAGTTAGTGTGGCTGACGCCATGTGAAGCACATGGAGACTATGGGATAGAGAATGTGCTTGCTGATGAACTCTTCCTAGATGCTTGTTTTTTAGCACTAAAGAGATTGATTTTTTTTAAAAAAATATATGAATGGCATAACCTTAAATATATTGCAGGAAGTTAAGATATCAGGAAGTATTACCAATTAATTTTCATTCACTCAACAGATATTGGGCAAATATTTTTAAGTATTAATAATGCAGCGGCAGAAAAATAAGGTGAAAAATTAAAGTATCTTCATTGTTCTGAGAGAAATTTCTTAACATATATATATTTTTTTGTTTCTGTTTTCTGGCTCACCTCTCTCCAAGGACAGGGCCAGAATAGCATGTGCTGCCAGGGATAGAGCTTCAGTTCCTCACACCTGCTGCCTCAGTTTGTCTAAGTAGGTGCTTCAGACAGCTGAGCTATCTTGCCAGCCCAATAGTATTTAAAGATTTTATTTTGTCTCTGTGGCTACATCACAAATTCACTGAAAGCAGGGAAATATCACTTCAGTTTCTGTGTTTCAGCCATGATACAGACAGTCGAATTAGGAAAATAATGATTGAACTGTAAGCATGAAGTAGATTTATTAATGAAATAAGCAAGGTGTTTCTACATGATGAAAGTTGATGAACTACCACTTCAATCATTGCAGACCTACCTGTAGCAGGTGAATGAAGGGGATGGAGACTTTTAAAGTTTATGTAGTGAGATTAACCAATATAGCATCTATGGATCAGTCATGTTGAAAAATGCACTTGGAGATCAAAATGAACCTGACCTTTTCAAATAAATGTAAATATCATGTACGCCATCAAACTTTGTGTTGTATCACTACAACTTACCAGTCCATTAAAACTTTAAATATATCCACACATTGAAGACATTTTATATTGGTCAGGGTGACATCCCCTTAACTGAATCATATGGGTTGTCACAGGAAAGGGACAAGTCTCAAGAAGAATAAAATGGACTCCATTCTGTGTCTCATGGGGGACACACTGAGAGTGGTGTTTGCAGCCTGTCTCTTCAGTTCATCTTTCATCATTTGGTATCACCTTAATTTTGATTGTATTTTGTGATAACAATGGCTACGATTTAAACTTTATAAACTGTGAACTGTGTAAAACTGCCTTTAAAACTGTGGCTTAATTTTTACCTAATATAGAAAAACATACACATTCCTCACTCTAAAAATGTGTTTTCTTTGTTAGCATGAGGACCTACAGAAAAGAATCCCAATGAAAAACTGAAAGCACTTTAGTTTCCAACATCCCAAAACAAACATTAACTTTAAATTCATCTGACTTATACAAATGTTCAATAGTATGTGAATGAAGAGAAAGTATTAAAAAGAGAAGATAAGGTCAAGGCTTCATTTCATAGATGCTTGGTTCTCAGTTATCTGAAATACAGCTACTAATCACAGATGATTTCTAAAATATTAAATTTTTTAAAATTAAATAAAATTTCAAATTCACTCCATCACCCACATCAGCCACACCCTGGCAGCTTGGTAGTTGCATGTGGATGCTGGTGATTACATTTATGTGTTAGCAGAGGAATAGGATATTGTTATCATCTCAGAATGTCCTGCAACATCATTACTTTAATCAGTATTTGCAATATACAGGAGAAATAGATGTCCCTCTTTTCCTACTTTTAGAAAGCCAATACTCTGATAATGGGGACCCTATCCTTATGATTTCATGTAACCCCAGTTACCTCCCAAAAGTTCCATTTCCACAGAACATATGTGGAATTAAGGACTCAGTAAAAATTTGGGGATAACACAAATCACCCATAGCACCTTCCTAGTGTGGAATATAGTTGAGAGGAAAGATTAATTTAACCACAAGTATGTGGTCTAAAGAACAAAAGGTCCTCCAGGAGGAACCTCCTAGTTATCCATGTCAACATCACCCTCCCTTTTCCTCCCCTTCTTGGGTTTATTAAAAATATCCACGTTTAAAAAATATTAGTTAAGAATTCAGTTTTGGCCATCAGGCTATCAGGGCTAAAACTAGATTCCTTAAATGTTTAATAACAACAAAACACTAAAAAGAAATTTTTATAAATAAATGTGAGTGATAATGGAACTTTGATGAGATACTTTCAATTACAGTATAACATAAATACGGAAGGTGAATAACTTCTTTTTCAGTGTTCTTCCACATGTATTACCTTTCATATTTCCCCATTAAGTACGCAGACTCTTTTCAATATATGAAGGGGTTACTTCTCAAGTTGTATCTTAAGTTGAAAATGTCACAGTGTTAAGTGAATACCACTCACCTACCAACATCCAGCCTAGTCCTTTCTAAACTGTGAAGGACTGGTGGCAGCCCTGTGGCTGAATGGCCATGAGAGCCATCTTCATTTACCCAGCCTCACAAGAAAGTATCGTGGTACCTCGTATCACTCACCGGCAAGGATTAAAATTCAAAACCTGAAGTGCAGTTTTTACTGAATGCATCTCACTTTCAAAGCATCGTAAATTCAACCCTTTATGTTAGGGACCATCTGTGAGTAACATTTTAGACCACAACGCTGAAGCTATAATTTAGTATAACTGGAGAGATTATTAAAATGAACCACAAGAAGCCTGTATATAATATGATTGTTTTTAAAGTTTGATGTTTTACCACAAGTTATCTAAATTCATTCTTATAAGAATCTTGATTATGGCAACACTATTCCAGACCAAGTAGCTTGCCTACAATGGACAGTTTGCCACCTGTACTATGCAGCTCTTTTGTAAAGAGAAATCATGGCTGCAAGTGTGAACTTTATATGGAGAAAGAAAAGAAAGTAACTATGGCACTGGAAGCTAAAACAGTAGGGCAGAAGGTTCCATGGCTGGAAGGCTATATGAAAAGATGTAATTTTGGACAGAAGTTTCATTTTTGTTGTGAGTGACAATGTTTGACTATTGAAAATTCAGGCTGGCCAGATAGCTTAGTGGATTAAAGTGCCTGCTTAGGTAGATGTAGGGACCAGGGCTTGATCGCCCATACCATTTTGACCCTGTCTCTGGGGCGCGCTGAGACAGACACAGGACACAATGGCATGCACCTGTAATCCCAACGCTTAGGAGGCTGAAAACAGGAGGATCAAGTCCAATATGTGTAGTGAGACCCTGTAGACCCTGGATTAAATACATTAAAAAAAAGAAAAGAAAATTCATTGAACTGTGAATTTCTGATATTTGTACCTTTAAGATATACTTCAATAAACATGCCTGTGTACATTCACATATCTATACACAGAAGTGTAATTTTGTAGCACTACTCACATATAAATACTCATTTTCCTCTATCTGCCAATGACAAAGTAATTTAAAGATGGCAAACTTATTAAACAGTACAAAAATTTTCAAACCAATTTATATGAAAGCTGGCTTTTAATGAAAAACTTAGATTTATGCATCACTCCCATGTGATGGAATGCTAAGTGGGCCCTATCCAACACTTACTACAGATATACTCCTTTTCTAAAATGTCACTGAAGCATAAGTTAATTAAATTACATAAATTCCAGGCAGTGATGGGAAAAGTAATATTTGGTATAAGTGCATATTCCTGCAAAAATATATCCAGGGCCATGTGCACTGATACATCATCTGCCTAACTGCTGGCATTTCTTTTTATCTGTCCAAAGGGAAGACATATTTAAGTAGATTAGTTATCCTTGGCTTGTGAAGTACTATCATTTTTGTTGTTTGCTAATCATCCTATAGGGCAAAACTCATTCAAAGCCAGACAGGAAATAAAATGCTAGAAAATCTTATGTTTACAGTGCAAATGCTCAGAATTCACAGTAACACTATGTCATAGGTGATAGTCTCCTGTAGGCATTCCAATTCACTTGATTCATGGTAAAGTTTGGAGTTTTGAAAGTGAAATAAATTAATATTAATTCTACTTGTGTAACTGTCCTCTAGTGAAGTGTCCATGTTTATGTCTATAAAGACACTAATGCAGCAGTAGCACTTAAAGGTTTGACAAAAATGTAGCAGTTAACCAAGGAAACATTAGAGAGAGCTTTTTAATAAGTAAATTCCAGAGAGACAGAACTATGTACAACATCTCAGGTATTCATATAAATATTAATATATAACTTGTATCCCATTCAACTCAATTATTTATGTGCAAATCAGCATACTTAGAATTTAATTAGGCTTTTGATTTCTTCCTCTTTGACAGTTTTTTGAGTAGCAGAACAGAGAAAGGATGTGAACTCCAAGGTGGCTATGTTATTATGAATTTTGACGGAAGCACAAAGATATAATTTAACCACTCAAAAAACATTTTTTTCTATTCATGGACATTTCATTTCTTTAAGTCCATTCATTGACCTAATTATCCTACAAATATTTCTTTACTTTTGGTGTGTACTAAGCAATGTCTTCACTGCCAGAGAAATATGATATGTGGCTTCACAGAAATGATTGCCTTCCAGTAACAATCCCTGCATAAATGGCATAAGAAGAGCGCATTTTCAGAGGTCTTAGTGCTCAAACGCCAGCACTGCTAGGTAGTGACTATGTAAATGCTTTCTGCCCAGTTAATCTTAATTGTCAAACTGACTGCATTAAGAGACCCCTTGGACTCATTGATGATTGGGTCGCAGGGTCAAGATATGCAGCAGTGGATTAAACAGCTGAATGAGTTCTTAGGAGTTAGGGCCCCGGAGAGCAGGCAGTTAGTGGACCTGGGCCTCTGGAGCCTCCGTTGCCCCTCACACACTTCCCCTGTATTAAGTCTGGCTTCTACGAGCTGAACAGTCTCCCCATGCCTTGATATCTCTGCCAAGCGTGGAAGAAACCACCGGGACCATAAGACAAGTAATCTGCTCCTCCATTAAGTTTTGACAACCAGGCATTTGGAGCAATGACCAATTCATTTTCTTAAATCTCAAGTTTCTTCAGTTCTGAAGTAAATATGGCTGAAGGGTTGTTCAGGAACATGTTACCTGACAGATGTAAAAAAACGACAAAGCATTCTTCACCTGTGCACTTCCACAGCTTATTCTAAGATCATCTATCATTAGTCACAGTAAGAACATGAGAAATGATTAACCATACTATAAACACTGATTAAAATAATTTTTCATAAATTGGTATAGTTTGAAGCAATGCTACTCTAAACAAGAGTTCCATAAATTTTCTCACATTATTAAAAGATTGGAAAATTTTGCATTTATCACAAAGGGAGCAATACAAAACTCAGACAGCTAAGAGTTGTTCAGAGCTGTCAAGGCAAAGGAAATCGGCTACAGAAGACACTGATACCTACAGAAGCTGGGGATGACTCAGGCAGACATGCTAGAGACAGGCTCTTGCTTAGTGACAGATTACAAATAGTTATTATGTTCTCTCATCAGGATATGTCTGCCCAACTACTTAATATCTCAGGATTCCACCTATGCTAGTAGTTTATTATCAGATCCTTGTTAATTAAAATCCTAAACTTGAAAATGATGAGATGTTCTTGATATGTAAAGTGTTAGTCTCATTTAGTTTGAAATGTTCAACATGATTATAAATGAAACATAAAAAAGATGTGATTTTTTTAGTATTCACAGCCATGAAAGAGAAGCCTGGTAAGGAGGAAACACACCAAAGATTATTTTACATAACTAAAAACCAATTATTGAGTACATGTGTGTAGCTATTAAAGTTTACCAAAGAATAATTACCATGTCTGGTAATATTTTATAAACACTAAGTCATTCTGTTTTAGCCAAAACAACTATTTAACATACAGTGACACTTTTCTTAATCATTTGTTCATGTTTTATGAATAAGTAGGATTGCAAGATAATTTCATATCCACATAAAGAATCAGTGCACCTGGCCAGACATTTGCATTATCCAACTCAGCATTTTGCATGAGAAAGTTATCAAAGAACATAGATCCACAAACAACTTTGGCGGTGCCGGCCCTGACCCTGGAGCATGCTGAGAAAGAGATTGAGACTGGGTGTGGTGATGTGCACCTGTAATCCCAGAGCTTGGGAGGGTGAAAACAGGAGAGTCAGTGTGAGTTCAGTCTGTGTAGTGAGACCCTGTAGATCCTGTACTAGATACAAAACGTTTTCTTTCTTTAAAAAGAACATATAGAATGTTCTTTTGCTTTTCTGAACATTACTCTAAAAATTAAGCCAGGCAGGACCCTATTATCTATTTTATCAGACTACTCCAAGTTGAAACTATAGCACATCAGCCTGGAAAACCAAACTTCATAAAACTAGTATACTGTGTCAAATAGTATTTCTTTATATTTGCTTTCAATTTTCTTCTTTCTTAGTTCAAAGGAAGCCCAGTGTGTTTCACTCATAGGAAATGCATTCTTACCCTTAGTAATTGCAGATATATTCCTTCTTCAAGTTCACATTTTAAAACTTTTCTCCGGTCTTCAGTGTGCATCATTTAAGTATGCGCTCCAAAGATGGGCTCCTGTCCTTTTGATGCTGCTACCATGCTGTGATGTGGACCTAAAACCCTTTCATTTCTATTTCTTGAAACACAGTAATACCATACATAAGGAAGTGGCACAGGCTCAATATTACACACAAAAAGGTATTTTAAGTGTGATTTATAAAGTTCCTATAGCTTTCCCATGATGCAAATGTTATCTCGGAGTGTGCTTAATTCTAAATATGGTGGACTATTAATTACTTTAAGAGAGTAATTCATTAAGCCATGAACATATCTTGCTAAATGTTTGATCAGAAGGGTAATATGACAGGTAACAGAACTTACAGGTAAAACTAATACAAATTAAACAAGCACAAGGCTAAATTTTTTCTTGATTAGGAAACTCAGCTGAATAAAAATGAATATTTATGCATTTATAGATTCTGGAAATGCAATGAAGTCTCAGAAATCACATGGAATTTCATGCCTCAAAAGAAAAGGAACTTCACTTCTTTTTAACAGTGCCCCTTCATCCCCACTGTTGCCGCATGTGAGTCCTGCCCTCCAGGAACTCTCTTAGATTTCTCCTTGACTTCCTATCTGGAGGATGAGGAACAGTGTTACCCATACAATGGTTGCTGAGTAAATCTGCCTCGCCCTCAGGCTGACTTCACCATGCCAACCAAGTGGCTGTTCACTCACAAATAGATGACAATAAGTATGTTCCTTGCCTTGAGAATTCACACTAAAATGGCCCCCTTCCAGGGTGCTCAGAACGTAGCTACCTTGTCTTAACACAGGTTCACTGTGTTATTTTTTAATAGCGTTTCTACAGAAACTATGTTTTTCAAATTCTTATCTACATGAGATATGTTGGAAATTTCTATATTGAAATGCATACATTAAAATGAGAACTATTTTCAGGCACGAAAATGTATCATTAAACTTTGTTCTTAAGTTTTTCCATGTTGTTAGAAGCAGTCACCCATGAAAAAGTGAATTGTATGCATGCCTATAATCTCGTTTTAAGAGATGAGAAGTAAGGAGAAAAAATATCCCCTTCTTCATTAAAAATACCACCAAGTTACTAGCATCCACAGGACTTTCCAAAACAGGAATGGGTTCTCTGTCTCTACTCTAGCAATGACTGGCTACTTGTCCTTTCAGCTGCTGTCACCCATGCAGTGGGCTCTGTTTCACTGAGACAAAGACTTTCTAGAAAGTTCTGAATTAGAATCAAGGCTGACCCAAAACGGACAGGTAGTTTCTAGTTTGAACATTGGCATCCTAATGTGAAAACTGAAAATAATTCAGGCTACTGGGTTGAATTACGTGAATCATACGTATCTAGGACATTGTTTAATATATGTTATAAACTCAATAAATATTAATATAAACATGCATTTTTCTCCAGTATCTCTAGAGATATAAAAATTCCATATGTATATGTATATGTATATGTATATATATTATATATATTATATTATTAAATATATATTTAAGATATGAAAGTAATACAGAGAGTGAGCTAAGTAACACTGAACATTATCCTACAAAGAATTAATTCCAACACTTTTAAATGAAGACTTTCACTTCAATTTCTACTTTCAGTTCTTCAAATTCATTTTTCTCTTCATTTAAATGGAAAAGATATGTGTCTATAACTTTAAAAATTATTGTACAAATTTAATTGAGCAATTTTACTAGTTGGGCTTTATAGGAAATGTCTCTATGGCTCAAGAAAGTCATGGTAAATGGAAATGCCTTTAAAATATAAGGCATAACTGAATTCTGAACACATCAGTGAAGATTATGTCACTATAGATCTGAGACTCATAATTGAATGTTTCTTTTTATATATTTAAGACAAAGTCTATAGGATCTGCAGGGTCTCACTATGTAGACTGGACTCCTAGTGATTCTCCTGTTTTCAGCAACGCAGGTCAATCTATTTCTTTCTCTGTGGTTTTTTTTTTTTTTTTTTTTTTTTTTTTTTTTTTTTTTTTTTTTTTTTTTTTTTTTTTTT
>PVJA010016668.1:0-25000 GCA_004027025.1 Myocastor coypus
TTTTTTTTTTTTTTTTTTTGGTGGGACTAGGGTTCAAACTCACGACCTTGCACTTGCCAGGCAGGCACTTGTGCCATGGAGCTATCTCTCTGGCCCCTAGGGAGATTTCTTACATTTCATTTCTACAGGATTTTCATAATTTCAGATTATATAAAGGAGAGGATACTTTCTCCTTAATAACTTAAAATACTGCATAAGAGGTTGGATTATGTCCATTATAAAGATGAAGAAAGTGGGGTCTGGCAGGATGGCTCAGTGGTCTAAAGCACCTGCTTAGGAAAGCTTAGGCAGCTGCAGGGACCACAGTTCGATCCCTGGCACCACATGCTGCACCAGCCCTGCCCTCAGGGGAGGCTGAGCGGCCATAACAATAAATAAATAAACAAACAAAAGTTCTGAAACAAGAAAAAAAAATTTTTTTTTTTTTTTTGCTTTTTTTTTTTTTTTTTGTCTTTTTGAGACAGGGTCTCACTATGCAGTTCAGGCTGGTCCTGAGCTCACTTTTGTAGCCCAGGCTGGTCTCGAACTCGCACCAATCCTCCTGCCTCAGCCTCCCAAGTGCTGGGATTACAGAAGAAAAAAAATTTTAAATAAAATTTAAAAATAAAAAAGATGAAGAAAGTAAGGATGTCCAAAAGACTCGTACAATCTCATACACATTAATGGAGAAGATAAGATTGAACTCACATATTTGTTCTTTGTTTTTACTCTTTTAAATGAACTCTCATAAGCCTTAGCATCCAAAAAAAAAAAAAAAAAAAAAATCTCAGAAATTAAAATGTAAAATGAGATGAAAATAAAAGCCCTTTTGATTTCTTAATCAAATATGTCTTTACAGCACCACATTTTCTTTATAGCCCTTGACAGTTTGGGGGACACTTTTATACATACTGTGTCAGGAGCACTGTGAAGTAAACAACATTTAAGTTTGCAGTCGCTGTACCAACAAAGCAGTGCAGGCTCTTGCAACTGGGTGGTTGGTTGATTATGGCAGAACTCATGTAATACAGCCACACTAGCCTCCAGAGGTGACTGTGAGCCAGCGCCCCCACTTCCACCACTCCTGATGTTTTTTCCTGTGCTCCTTTATTTGAAGGAATGAACTCAGCTTAATTTTTAAGGTAGTGGAGGGAAACTTACCAAATATAAATGGCGTGCCTCAAACAAAATGTTACTTAAGCATCTGCGTTTCCTTATGAGTCCACATCAGTCAGTGACCATTGAATTCTTCTGATACCTGGGAATATTTCTCCATACCTGACCTTCAGATGAGGAATTCCTCACAATGAAGCCTTCCCTCTTAAGGGAAAACCTAATCATTTTGCGTTTCTATTTTACTTCCTTTGCTTTCTCTGTAACTCCTCTCCCTCCTTTCCAGCATCTCCCACAAGTTTCCTATTACTTTAGGGCTCTCTAAATCTGATCTGTTTAGGATCACCCAAATTTCACTTTTTTAAGGATGATACTGAAGGGTCACTGCAGGGGGGAGGTTGGGCACAGTCTGCACACTGTGTGATACATGTGGCATCGTGGCAAAATGGAGCTGAAACCAGAATTGCAGAGGCAGCCCTAGAAGGGCACTCATGCTTTGGTTGAACCAAATGCTTTCCCACTTTGGGTCAGAGAATGACAAAGACAGTTGAGGCAGCTTTGAACTCTGTACAAGAGACTAAGAGTCTTGCTGGCATTTTTCTTTGAAAATGATGTGAAGAACAGTGTCTGGAAACTATTTCAAGCCGCATAAAACAACACACAGTACGCAGAAAGTTGGGTCTGTGTGTTTTTGATAATTTCTAACTCAAACTGGATGACTGCCTTGAGTGGAACTTATATTTATATTTCATGTCCTATGAGAGCTGATAAATTTTGTTTTGTTTGGTTTGGTTTGGTTGTTTTGTTTTGTTTTGTGGGACCGGGGTTCGAACTCATAACCTCACACTTGCCAGGAGGCCCTTGTGCCACGGAGCTATCTCCCCAGCCTGGGAACTGATAATTTTTTATTGCGTTTTCCACCCTCTTTTCTTTTGGTCCTGCCATTGATGTGACTCATGGACATCCTCTAGTCAATCCAACATATTTCACAGACATCACAGGACTATGTGTTTGTTTGATACTTCTGACTGCAGTAAGAATGTACCCGGGTTTATCCTACAGGGGTGATCTTAGAGAACTTCATATACCATATTTCACCAAAGACTAGAGAATTTACTGGGTTTCTTTGGTTCTTCAGGGTTAAAAATTAACAGCACAGGGGGCTGGGGAGATAGCTCCGAGGCACAAGTGCCTGCTGGGCAAGTGCAAGGTCGTGAATTCGAACCCTGGTCCCACAAAAAAAAAAAAAAGATAAAAAAAATTAACAGCACAGCATTTTTTTTGTCATTGTTGTTTTTCCCTTTCTGAATCTATTGAAATGTATGTTGTTTACCAATAGTAAACAAGATCTATTACCTTCCAGCTTGAGGGTTAGTTAAGTATAAATTTCCAACTTATATGTCAGATTGGTCATTTCATTCTAGATAAAGGATGTAAGGAACATATTCCCTATAAGTCAAGTAGTTATTTACATTTTTTTAAAAGAAGGGCTTGGTTAACACATTATTTGTACTTTGTCTTATCTCAGAATAGACACAACAGAGCATATTCCTTCTATGATAAGTTAAGATTATATTTCTACTTTGTGTGCTTCATGGAAATAAGTCAGAAATTGTCTTATGCCATAGTAATCATAGAAGTGCATTTGCCAATATTGCTGGGTTCATATTTAGAATCATCCCACATGTGTTCACATCAAAGGCTTTTTCATAGCAGATCCTTTTTTTTTTTAGGGAAGGGTCTCACTACTTGATCATCCTCATAGTGATCCACCAGTTTACAGCCTCCCAAGAGCTGGGATTACAGGCATGCACCACCACTCCCAGTCTCAGTTGCCATCTCAGTGTGCCCAGGGGCCAGGGCCAGCACAGTAGGTTTAGGAATTGAGCCCTGGCCCCTTGCCTGCTCACAGGTGCTTTAATCCACTGAGCTTTTAACCAGCCCAAGCAAATCCATTTTTATTAGTTAGCAAAATCAGTTCTGCATCCCTCCTATGCTCACCTTTGTAGGATTTCTGAGAATTAAAATAAATAAATAAGTTATTAAGTAAATAAATAAAAGATGGTTGGTAACTGAGGAGAGGTATGGCTTGGTGAGTGTTTTCCAGACTTCAGTCTCCAACCTCTGCGTCTCATTTTCCTTGTTGTAGCATCAGTAGCATGTTCCAGCCTTTGAATAGTCTCACTTCCTTTAACACTTGACTCCAAGGACTAATAAGGAGAATCTGTGTGTCGTCCTTATAGGCCTGATTACTTAGGTAAATAATTACTGAGTTGTGAATAAAGGTCCACCCATTGTATTAATGTTGATCTGTTCTAAAATGAAGATAAAAATACCTCAGAAGACAAGAACCTAAGAAAATAGCTTGACATTTGGGTCATCTCACTTTTTACTTTGTTCCTTTGGCTTTCCTGTGGTGGTTATTGTAGATAAAATACTAAGCGCAAGTTAATAGCACAAGTGTATTTTGAAGAATCTCCTCCAATGGTTTAAGTGTTAGTAGAAATGAGTGCTGTGACTGGGCCACTGGACACTGATCAGAATTTTTTTAACAGTAGTGCACATTTTTCTACTCACCCTTTCTAAAAAGTTTTAAGGCATGAAAACTTTAAAATTTTCCAAATATTCCAACTATTTGGCAAATGCTGAATCTCTATAATAAATTCCTGACATAGTTATCATCTCTGACTTACAGATAAGAAATAGATCAGAACAGTTACATATCTAAGAAATTGCACAATCAGAATTTAGATATTACTTAAATTCAGTGCAATGCTTTTTCTGCTGAGTGCATAAACCAGGAGTATTTGCTATCTATTTACACGTTTGCTTAAGTAGTTTCCTCAGTTGGAGACACATTCCCTCCTTCTGTCCTTCCTGTTTCCACCTTGGAGACCCCCTCCTGCTGCCCCTCTTACCCACATTATCTCCCTGAGACTCTAAGAGCTTGAAGCATGGCCATCTCTTCACTGCTAACATCCAGCCTTCCTGAGAACAAGGCTGACTCCCCCTCATGGTGCTTTGTACTACCTAGAGGATGGAAAGCATGTCCTACCTAGAGAATGTGTTTGTAAGTGGTTTAAATACCATTCCTTGTTATTCCCAGGTGATGCTCCGTTGCCTTTATGATACAAATTAGCCTGCACAGTTTCTCTTCAGATGAACTTTCCGAAGTGGGTCATATAATTTATTTTAATGTTATAGTTGAAGAGATTAGGGTACTGAAAGGTCAAAGAAATTTTCCAAAACCATGCAAAAAAATGGCATAGACAAGATTCAAACCCAGTTTTCTAAAAACTCTACTCTTCCCATTAAACCCTACTACCTGTCTCACTGAACACAGATTACTGCATTGATGGACAGCTGTACATCTTGTTTTTCCAGTTGACTTTGTAAATCCTTGGGAGATTGCCAAAAATTAATCTCAAACAGTACATTTTTCATTTTGCAATTGTGACATTTTATACCAGTTCTTCTTTTGTGTGCTTCCCAATGATGATTTCAGGTAGGCAGCAGATGCTAAAGCATATTCATCCAAAGGGGTTGAGTATTGTGCCTCCTAGAACTTCTACAAGCAGTGTAAGACTGTTAATGATGGAAAGCAAATGAGCCACAAGATTGCTTGCGAGAGTATGCCACGTAGACAAGGGGAGTGGGGCTCAGAATAGGTGTGTGGTGAGAGATAGGCAGGAGGAGGCCACTGCTCTGCCGCTCTCCCTGCGTGCGCCCAACTCCTCCTGCTTGTGTCTGGGGTGTGCACTTCTTTCTGACTATTGCCTTAACTTGTTTCAAGTGTGCTTTGCCTCCTTCTTTCATTGACCTGAAACTCTCTCAGGTTATGTTTAGTATGATGATGAGTTGGCGCCTCTAGGTGACATTGTACCCAGGTGTTTCCCAGGAATATGACTGAAGATAAAGATCTGTTGAGGATTTCCCTTGTGGTATAATTACACTTGAAATTTTAGGACAGAGATTTACTCTGAATTTAAAGATCCTGATGGACAGGCTGAATAAACAGAAATGACTCAAATTGCAAAAGTGTAATTTTGCTAAAACCCTGAAAAACTGATGAACGAGAAAATTAGCTTGAACCTCTTGAATCAAGTTCAGATTAAGGTCATATTTTATGAGTTTTTTCCCTCCACTAGAAGGACCACATTCCCATGCTCATTTCTTTTGATTTTACAGATTCTGAAATGATAAACACTATACAATGATATTTTCTTTCTTTCTTTCTTTCTTTCTTTCTTTCTTTCTTTCTTTCTTTCTTTCTTTCTTTCTTGTGGGGGCAGGGCTGGCATGGCATGTGGTGCGGGGGATCAAGGATCAAAGCTTATTCCCTGCCTTTGCCTCAGCTTGCCTAAGCAGGCACTTTAGTTCACTGAGCTGTCTCACTCACTATCCCCAATATGCACTTTCTATGTGAGTGTGTGTTTTGTTTTTTTCCTGTATTTTTCCTTATCCATCTAGATAGGTGAAAAGTTCTGGTCTAGATTTTTTTTTTCTAGTATGAAATAATTGCCAATTTTCCTAAAAATGAAAATTGTCATTTTATATCATTGGTCTAAAATACGGCTCCCTTTTCTTGCCTGACTGGGAAATCCCGGACAAAGGAAACTAAGATAGTTTGTGACCAAGTTCCTGCCTGATTCCCAGGAGATTTTTTAGCTGCAAGAAGACATGAAGAACATCTTTAAATATTCCTAATTGTCTAGCCCTTGATTTTACTAACTAGGGGAAGTATAGGCATATTTTTGGATTTTGATAAACTTCAGTTTCTTTAATAAGAAAATGAGAATTCATCTTGTAGGGCTTTTGTGAGAATTAAATAAGACAGTTTAGGACCTCATTCAACAAATCAATGCTCATTATATGAGTAAAGGTAACTTATGAATTTGAATGAATTATGAGGCTCTGATAGAGAAGCAAATTTTGATTATAATCAGATAATGGGCATTAATTGCAGCCTGAAATGTTTCACTTAAAATAGAAATTAGCCACAAGTCCAAGTCTCCAAAGTTGTATTTTGATTTTTCTCCAAGTTAGCTTGGTGGATTATTGAAAGAAATGATAACCCAATAAAGTTGTGATGACCATCCATACCAAGATTTTTTATAGTACCAACTTATTGCTTCCATAAGCACTGACACATTTGGAAAATTGCCCCGGATTTCTGCTTCAGTCATGGTCATCATGATAAGTACAACATATCCTAACATTTAATTCAGAGAGCTCAATTTAGTCCAGAGACTAAATCCCCTTCAAATATTCATGGACTGTTTGTTTCACCTAAATGAATCAGTGACTCACAGTTACTGATCAGCCTTCTAATACCGCCGTTCACAAGCAGCAATGGGCCAACCCCTGCCGGTGCAGTGCTCAGCAGCAGGAGGAGTGGGTTGGCACGGAACAGCTGATGTTCTCCTCTCTTCTAGAGAGGGCCCCTGGAGATGCCAGTGTATAGGTGGACAGAGTGAGGTAACAATGACACCTCCCTGGGGTGCCTTTGGTGCCAGAGATTTACAGAGCCTCAGCTGTCAAAGAACAATAAATTTTCCTACAAAATATAAAACATAAATCAGTGTTTCCCAAACACTGAAAGGCAAGAAGAAACTAAATCCCTATAATAATGAAAAGAATCCTGTTAATTAAATCAGCAAGGTAGAGAGCTTCCCTCCTAGCACACGGCTGATGAAGAGTAGAATCCCTTGGAGACCAAAGCTGAAATCCTAGCCTTCTTGAGGTTGCAAGCCAGCGTCCTGAGGGAACATTTAGAAGAAAAGAAAAAACTTAGAAATAGCACAAGTAAACACAACTTTTTTTTTTAGAAGTTGTACTTGGGCTATGTTTATCTGGGAAGGGAAGTTACAAAACAAATTGTAAACCAGACTCAGCACATGTGTGCCAACCCCTTATCAGATCTGCACCAGTCATGGGTAAGCTGCAGGCCACATTGCTATGCCCTAAAACCTCAAAGCAAACCCATGGGCTGCCTGGGGAGGGGAAGGAGAGAAAGATGTCATTTCTTCTGACTGTTTATAGCTTCTTTGTTTCAACCTCACACTCTTTCAAATTACTTGCCCCTCAAACACACAGACCCAGATAGCTTATAACAATAATGATGTCTTTATTTCACATGTCTTTTTGTTCAGCAAAGCCATGGTTATAGATTTGTGGGATTTTTTAATGCTTGGTTAATTGGATGGCCTACTAAGAGAGTATGTTGTTGTGGTTGACAAAAGCTGGAAAAACAGAGATTAAAGTTTCATATGCATCTGTCACGTCTGGGAATTGAAGGCTGTATAATCTCACTACTCTCAAGTGACTGCCAGCCACCTCTTCTCCCTGCAGTAGGGCCCCTTGCAGGTATGAAGGCCAATTCTTCTCAGAGCCACTTCAGCTTTTAGTTTTGTTCTTTGAGCTTCTCGGAGCCAAGACACATCAACCCATAACCTCCTAACCTTTAAACTGAGTTCATGAGTTTGTTGGTTGGTTGGTCTGGCAGTTCTGGGGATTGGACTGCAGGGCCTTCGCACTAAACTGCATTCCAAGCCTCTCCTTTTTTTCTTTTCAGCAGTCTGGGGTATGACTTTAGGTGCTCAGGCTAGGTGATAACTCTTCATCCTCTGTCTCCACCTCCTGGAGCACTGGGATGACAGGTGTGTGCTACCTCATCCAGTCTACATTCAGCATCTCTGAAATATTGCAGGCCCTCTCTGTACAAGAGGGGGAAATCATTCCCATTTGCATTTTCTTACCACAAGAGCATGATGTGAAACTCTCTGGCAAGAGAGTTCTCTGGCCTTCACCTGCATTCTTCTTTCACTACCCTCACCTCCTTTCACCACCCAGTTCACAGCCATAGCTGGACACATTCAGAAAGGTCATTTTTTAGTATCTATGGTGGGTATACTTTATATTGATAACTGGCCTTGGCTGCACAACTCCAAGGTTGCCCCACCTCAAAATCTAACCCACCTTCTATCACATTCGCAGTAAGAAAAGTGGCCAATGTAATGTGGCTCACTCTTAGCTTTCTGTGGCTAAGAGCAACTTGGTGTGGCAGCAGGTGGCTGCAGTCCAGTACCTGTTCATTCACTTCTTGCAGAAAAGCATACATACAAGATGGCATATCCCAGCTCACAGCTGACCACTTCCTTCTGGTCACCTCACCCGGGCCCTGGATCACAGCTTGACGTCCTTTCCTCCTGAGGTGTTATTTCCTACTCACCTTTCTTGGTAGTATCTGTGTGCTTAGAGATGAGAGAAAATCTCCTTAACCTCTTCCTTTTTCTGAATGTGTTAAGTCAAGAGAGATTTCAACTTTGAAGGTACACTGAAGAAAATTGTGTGTATGTGCTTGTATCCAATGTGTGTGCAAGTAAGCATATTGTAAGAAACGAATCTTGAGGTATTTAAAATTATATTTAATTGTTTTTTCTACTTTTCACATAAGAAAGTTACTTTTATTGTGGGAACAGTTACTTTAACATTTTGTTACTTTGAAATAGCTGCAGGTAATATGAAAGCTGTATATCACTTGCACTACTGGTGAATATCTTTAGTCCCAAATGTGTTAGTGTTGCTGATGGAATACCTAATTAAGTAGAAAATGTCAGCTACTTTCTGAAGGCTGGTACCTTTGCTTGTGTAATGGAGAATGTAAAGGTAGGTAATCTGATTGGGAAATCAGTCCTGAATATACATCTGGTTTTTTTTGTTTGTTTGTTCTTGTATTTAGTACAGGGTCTATCGGGTCGCACTACACAGACTGAACTCATACTGATGCTTCCTGTTTTTCAGCCTCCCCAGCTCTGGGGTTACAGCTGCTCACCACCACGCCCTGTCTTAGTCTCCATCTCTGCATGCCCCAAGGACAGGGCCATCACAAATCGAATCCCAGTGCTTGCATCTGCCTAAGCAAGCACTTTAGTCTGTTGAGCTATCTGTCCAGCCCCCAAATATGCACCTGGTCAAAGTTCATCTTTAATTTTTTTTTGAATGTAAGATCCTCTACCACATCTGCAGGTTAACTTGGAAGTCATTTGGCTACCATTTATTGATCCTTTCTGTATAAGGGAACAGGTGCTAGGAATCAAGTAACTTGCTAGCAGCATACTGCTCATTTCAGAGTGGTCTAAATTTACTTTTGTAAGTAGCGCTATAGTTTGCCTGAGGGTTTAAATCTGTACATTATGTTATTCTATATACCTGTGTGTGGTACAAACACCTTGCAGCTTTTCCTTCTCATGTATAAGAGTTTTTGAGTGAGATCAAAGACAGGTATGGGCTGTGGAGATAGCTCAGCAGTCTAAGCAACTGCCTGGCAAGTGCAAGAGCTCAGATTTGATCCCTGGTACCACATGCTGTGCCAGTGCCTCACCAATTCAGCCACCAAAACCAGGCATGGTGATGCATGCCTGTAATCCCAGCACTGAGGAGACTGAGATAAGAGGATCATTATGAGTTTGAGGTACATAGCAAGACCCTGTACCAAATGAGTGGATGGATGGATGGATGGATGGATGGATGGATGATTAAAGGGCACATATGAATGATGGAAATGACAACCATAGTAACAGTCTCTCAATATGCCACCATTTTCTGTTTGCACTGATATTTTGATTATCTATCACCTTATTTTATAGGTATAGGAGTAGAGAAAAAAATCTGTTTTTTTAAATTTGATTTTGGAGAACAAATCTTGATTAGGAATTTGCAGAGACAAACTTATAAGACGAAGAAATAAACTTTGTGCTCTTTTATATATTAAAAGATGACAGATTAGAAGCAAAGCAGGCATACAGAGCTTGCCAGGGCCCTCGCCAAGGTGGTGACCTCCAATTCTTTGATGTCCTCTGGTTGCAAGGCCCCTGAGACTTCTGCAGGAACCAAATTCAGTTGACTTTGCATGGCTTGCCCATCCCTTCTGGTGTTCAAAAGAAAGGAAGAGGTCCCTGCTCCTTCTTGTCTCCTTCCTTTATTGTACGGTTTGCTTTGTTTGTTTGATTTTAAAACTGCCATTATGTGAAAGTGTTGCAAGTATAAATAATTGAGAAGATAACTCTGTGGGGAAGCCACTTTTGCTGCCTCTGTGCAAAGGCGGCTCATTACGGCTCTGAGCTGCAGCATTCCATAGGAGCAATTATGCAGCATCAGTGTGCCATGGATATTAACCAAGGGGAGTAGATAAGAGATGGGAAAATAATTTTGTAACTTATTTAATTAAATTTATTTGGTTTTACAAATAGCTCCTCTTGTGTATAATTTGCCCATCCACCCCACAGTGGCTGTGGTCTTTCAGAACTGTTCTGGTTCACCGTTTGCTTTTTGGCATTCCTCTTTGATTTTGTATGGATTAAAAAGCACCTATATTGGGGTTTAATTTCCACCCAAGGGGAGGTTACCCGTGAAAATGGAACCATAATTTGGTCATGAGATTTTTGTCCTCCACCCCTTTCCATGGCTTATATAGACAGTTAATATATGTTAATACAGCAAAGTGAATAAAAGGTTAAATAAGTGGGTCAGGCTCAGAACGAGTTCTCTATGCTCACTTCTGCTTAAACGGAAGGAAAAGCCCATAATGGCACTCGCCTGACTTTCACCCCCATCATTTTAAGAATTGCTTTGCCAATCCTTCACAGCAAATAGTAATTTTAAGTGGACCAAAACACAGCTCGGGGTATTTGCACTCCATGGTAATGATAGAGTAGCCGTGCTCCCTGGAGTCAATAAGCCCAACAATTGAGTCATTTTTGCCCCCTGTGAGTGAATCACTGCTGTTAGCCTGAATGACAGGATTGCTTATAGGACCAGAGCCCTTCACCAGGCTGACCTGGTCCTGGGACACAGAAGTTCAGAGGGCAGGCAGGTGGTGTTTAACACAGTTATAAGTAAAAGCTGATTTTGTACTTGTAGGCTCTGTAAACAAGAAAGTGGAATTGATTGAGGAGTGGAGAAAGCTGGGGAGTGTTTGATGTACATCCTGCAAGCCAGTGTGCTTCCTCATTTCCTGACTCTTCCCCTTTAACATCCACACACATGGCTCCCCACCTCCTCTCGACCTCCCCACAAGCACCCAGCACACGCACAAGACACGCTGCTGTCAGCTGCCCTGGGCCCAGTCACAAATCTGCTTAAAGAAAGAGTAGGGTGGCATTGGACAAAAAATACAACCTGTATCTTACACTTCAGATTATTCCTTAATTTCTAGGTGTTCCTTCGAAGCACATAGTTTAAATATAACAAAATACATAACAATAGTGTTTTTTTAAAAAAATCAGTGAATAGGAAAATGCAAGTAGAGTAGGAAAGGGATGGAGAAAAATCTTAGCCTGAAAGCACTTATGATTAAATTAGTTTTCACATGGAAAAGTTCTAAAGAACTTTTCAGCCAGCATGTTTTGGGGGTCAAGGCTCTATGGAAGTAACAGTGATTTATAAAAATTGGGGAACACATGGAACTATGAACAGATTAGGTATAAAAGGGAGAACCTGATAAGTGGTCCTGTGTGTGAGTCTCACTTAGGAACATAGAATGATGCAAACATTATTTTTCAGTTGACAAATGATTTTAAAATACAATTTTGCTACAAATTCAATGATAAGTACCCACCAAAATCTTATTAACCTGTTAGAATTGATCTGAGCCCTAATTCTCTTATAGATCCATATTTATCAGCCTGTTAAAGGCCGTGACAACCTCTAGTAAAGGAAGTGACTTCACTTTGTGACCTAGCCATGTGTCACATGGACTTATTTGACCTAGGATTTCTATTTGGAGAAACATCTACTGATGACGCTAAGTCCCTCAGAGCATATTTGGAGGGTGGTGATCCTTAGGAAAGTACAAGGAAAATAATATTTTAAGAGAGTTTTCTGTTTTCTTTTCCTTTCTCCATCTCACAGTCTTTCTTCTCCACTGCCTATTCTCGGTTCCTTTCCGCAAGCACACACACAGCACGAAATCCCCCACAAACCTCACTGGCCTCCATCCCATTACCTCTGTCTGCACTCTCCATCTGAGATAGACCTCCTTCCGTACCCCAGTCTAGTTACACATGCTGTGCACACTGCTTAGAGAAGCCGGGGAACCAATTCTTGCCCGCCACAGCCTTCCCCCTCCTGCATACCTGCAGTGAGACTCACCTGCCCTCTCCAATGCCCAGAGGGACACAGACCTCACCGTTTTCCAGTCTGTAGTTGTTTTGGAGTGTGATGATAACTTTATCTGACCCAAGAAGCCAGGATTGTTCCCCTCTCAGTTATGCCCCCATTGTGGTGATCCAGCTATGCCACTTGCAGAATAAAGACAAAGAGATTCCCTAAGACACTTTAGATTCTCAAGCCTAAATTATTTCCAAGATGAAAGAGCCCTGTTTTCATTCACCCATTTGGTTATTCATGTATCAAACATTTTGGGGCCCCGGCGGGATGGCTCAGTGGCCTAGAGCACCTGCTTGGGAAAGCTTGGGCGGCTTCAGGGACCGCAGTTCGATCCCTGGCACCACATGCTGCACCAGCCCTGCCCTCGGGATGGGCTGAGCCGGCCGTGAAGATGAGTGAATAAACAAACAAAGGTTCTGAAACAAGAAAAAATAAATAAATAAATAAAATAAAATTAAAATTAAAAAAAAACATTTTATTAAGGAGTTTTATATGAGTAACACAATGTCATTAACAAAGAACTAAAAAGATACTCTCTAAAATTAAGTAGGGGAACAGCTAGACAAGTAAATTGTAATGCTGGGATTGAATATATGCTGTGAAGGATATGTTAGCTGGGTGATACTGATGGAGGATTTCATAGTGGGATCATGGACCAGGGAAATTATCTCAACATGTATCACCAAAGAAGAGAGTGTTGACCTAGTGGTCATTACAGGCAGAAAGAATTGTGTGGCCCTGGTTGGTGAGTACATTAACCCTAACCTTATTAATTGCCTTTGGGTTATTTGTACGTTTCCTGGCTCAAAAAACTACACGGCAGTTGATCTAGTTGCAGTGCTAAATTAAGTTATTTTTGGTCGATATGGATATTATTTATATTGTGAAAATAAAGATAATTCAAATGGGACCAGTGTTATTTCTAAGAGTTGTTAAAATACTTTATGAAATTCTGATATATCTGAAATTTGAATATGATCTAAAAATTCTTTCAAGTTGCAGCACAATGTTTTTTGCATCTTCGTATAATCTGGAGATTATGGCTTTGTGTGGAATATCAAAATCAAAGTTTGATGTCTTCATTTCTCTGCAAATTGGGGTGGTTTAGGGGAACCACTAGCTAACCCTCTGAAGCTAAAATATTTAAGGACTAAAGCAGATGTGACATAACTGCTAGTTTGCTGGGTCTCTTGTGGTTT
Source organism: Myocastor coypus (assembly GCA_004027025.1). Lineage (NCBI taxonomy): Eukaryota > Metazoa > Chordata > Mammalia > Rodentia > Myocastoridae > Myocastor > Myocastor coypus. Next base: position 13,461 of record PVJA010016668.1, read on the forward strand.
ATAAAGATGTATTTTATCTCTTTTATGATTACAGGATGATGCTAAAAATTTTGTGGGTAATAATATAGTCACATTGGAAAGATTGCATATAACATCTCCAGAGAAGATGCAGAATTCTACCTGGCTGTCAAATCTAAAACATGTTAACCTTGTTATTAAGAAAAGGCAGGAAATTTTATTTAGAATTTAGGTTTTGATGTTTGAACATCAAAAATGTGAGGACGTTAAGATTAGTGTTTATGAATGAAATATTTTTGCTCCATGGTAGAATGTGCTTTATAATAATTTTTAAAATTGTTTTAAGTGTATAGCTATAACAACTATAGTTTATTTCAAGTGAATTCTAAATTTTTAAAAAATCTTTGATTTCCTCTTCCCTTCGTTGGCACCTCTACTAGATGCCAGTATAAACTGGTTAAATAGCATTTGGTTTAAATAGAATATAACATATGCATATTTATGAAATTTTATTTGTTGGATCTTTTTCTTAATATTACTTATCTTTCTGTGTTCTAATCTCATTTTTTCCTATTTTGGGTTGAAGCCACTCTAAAGCTTAACACCTAGGAGATTTCTCACTTATGGTTCCCTTTAAAAGTGCTAAAATCTCAGCCTCTCAACAAGAGACCAAGCTACAATTTAAAGGAAGCAGCAGTATTGATAAAGGGCCCTAAGAATGTTGCCACCTTCCCAGTGTATCCTCTGAGACATCCTTTATTTTAAACCAGCAGGAGAAATGAAAGCAGGATAAGAGCCTAGTCCCTGGCAACACTTGTGGCAGCCTGCTCTGGTCTTCTGATGCATCCCCTGCTGTTTGTTTAGTAAAAGGAGCCTCCTGCACCAGTGAAAGGGCCTCAGGGACATTCACATGCATAGCACCCCCTACAGGCAGGCGGCCTCAGATGCTTGGTGCTGGGATGCTTTGGTCTCACTTGTTGAAGAGCAGAGCCTTGAGAACCTTTTGTTGCCACACCATTTTGGGTGAAGTGCTATGTTTTTCACCCCAAAAGCTCACTTAAAAAGAAAATTACGACTTGAAAGAAGGACACAATTTGGAAGCTATCACACTTAATAGTGTCTCTGTTAAATGTAGCACTTTCTACTATCAATTCTCTTCTAAATTAATTGTCACTCTCTAGAGAAAACTTGCCCTTGACTGTCATGTGCTATTGCTTAAAAATACAATCTCATGGACAGGTAGATAGATCCTGACATACAGATACTCAAGTTGCAAACTTTCACAGGTCTACTGAGTAAGACACTGTCACTTGGGAAAAAAATCAGACTTAGGAACAATTCTTCAAGAATAAAACTTATTTGTAAGTCAGGGACTTACTGTAGACAGACAGACAGATATTCCTATATCCAATTTTTAAAACTACAAATTCCATTGCTACAAGGATAGAGTTACATCACAACACATAGTGTCATGTGTACATAATTATCATCAGCTTCCACAACTCATCACACTAATTATACAGAATTAAAGAAAAGGTACACTAGACCTACAGGAAACAAGGCCATTGTTACAAAGATTTTTATTGACAGTTGACTTGGCCAACTCTGATTGGATAAAGGACTGGGTGAAAATCTAGAATATAAGGGGCTGGGGAGATAGCTCTGAGGCACAAGTGCCTGGTAAGTGTAAGGTCATGAGTTTGAACCTCAGTCCTGGAAAAAAAAAAAAAAAAATCTAGAAGATAGATCAAAAAGTAGTTTCTTGGTAGTAGCCAAGATGTTTCTTACACTTGTTACTGTTGCCCTGAAATGTTTATGAAGGGACTAGATTGTTTTCAAGTCACATCTCTTCTTTCACTCTTTTTTGGTCCTTGTTGCTATGAGCTTCTCAGCCCTAAAGGTCCACTGTCAGCTCAAAGATAACATTTATAAAGCTGAATTTGCAGCGCCCTAAAATGATCAATAGGATTTTTAGAAATCGATTTCCAATTTTAGTCAACTGTATAGTGGAATATGCCAAAAATAGACTCTCAGATTTAGTGTCTTAGGATCTTCCATATACGTATCTCTCTCTGGCCTTCTTATCACAATTCAAGAGCCAAAGGCCCCATACTGCTTTCATTTCTACTCCTAATTGGAGCTAATTTTATTTCCCCTTTTGCCTGAATCAGACAAGCTGCTAGGTTCCCCTCCCTGCAGCTCACCTCCACGTGAGTGTAGAGCCTGAACTGGCCTGCCAGCCCAGCCCAGAGCAAGGGCCCCGCTGGGCTTTTAGCTCCTTCGCTTTCTTTTCAGAGCCTGCTGGGCTGTGAGAGAGCCTTCTCACAAACCTCTCTATTTTCTTCTCTTCCAATTTTTTATGTCCTTCTGGTCTGGTTCAGCTCTCCTCCTCAATGAATTTGGAGATGAACCTCTTTTAATTTCTACAACTAACCACACCACACAAATTTACTGAATGTGGAGCTACTTGGTTTCTGTTGTGCTTTTCTTTCCTTTTTTTCACTTTTTTCGAGATAGAGTCTCCATGTGTGCGGCTCAGCCTGGCTTCAAACTCATTCTGTAGCCCAGGCTGGCCTGGAACTCACAGCGATCCTCTTGCTCAGCCTTCCAAGTACTGGGATTACATGCCTACACAATCATACTTGGTGTAGTGTGCTTAAATTGGGATTTTCAGTTTGCGTCTGTAGATATAATGAGTAAAAATTGTCAAAGGAATTACCTGCATTTTTAAAGAAACACAAATACATTGTTTATATACAGTACATGTGCGCATAAAGATATATACATAAAGTATGTTCACACACACATACAGTATCTCCAGAAGTGCTAGGGATTGATCAAACCCAAAATCTTGAACATGATGGGCAGGATGTGCTTTGCCACCGGACGTTGGTGTCTCAGTCTCATCTCCATCTCTCTCCCATCCTCCCTCTCCACATGTGTGTGAATGCACAGAGAGAACCTAGGGAAGTCTTAACAAATTCAACTCTGGCAAAGTTCATTGCTTATGGATACACAGAGCCATTCACGGGCATCTCTGTGCCTGGTGACTTCTCACAGTCCCATGACTGAGAGTGTCTGAGTGCTTCTTGAGCCTGCACTGTTACATGTCTCATTTGGTTGATGGGACATCTCTGACTTGACAGGCTTATACACTGAAAACAGGGTGACACATTTTAAACCTGTTTAATTCTAAGTAAGACAATGTACACGACTTACGTGGACTTCGTTGATTTTTTTTTTTTTTTTTCTCATAGGGAACACGTATGTCAGTATAAATCCAGCGTAATGAAATCAACAGTATGGCCATCTTTGGTATTGCATTTGCTGAAGCTTTTCTGAATGTTTAACCCAGCTTCCAATGATTGATATTATAGACAGTGGATAAATATTTTTGATAAATTTGTTTTCTCTCAGAGGAGCACAAAAGCTAATCCTGTTTTCTCTTTGAAAGAGTGTAATGCCATTGTAGAGAAAACAGCTCAAATCTGGTCATCATAGGTTGGTGGCACCTGAAATAGAGACTCACTTAGGGTAACATTTGCTGTCAGGGAAAATGGAGCATTCTTTCTGAACTCAAGAACATGTGGTTCATGTGAGCTTGCTCGTAGATAGTTGCTACAATAAGGCTTCTTTCATACAGGTGTGTTTATGCCCCAGGCTTGCTGGCCACAGTCCATTCCATTTACAGAAGCTGAATTAAACAATAACTACTGCATTGCAAAAAGTGGTGGGGTGGGGGAGGGGAGGAGGAAAGGTGAGCGTCAAAGGAGATGCCTGGGAGCTTTGTTAGGGCCAAGAAAAACCCTGTTGCAGTTGTCAGAGCTTGTTGATGTTGCTGGGAACTGCACTTTTTTTTTTCTCCTGGATTTTGTGGTTCTGCCTTAGGAAAGAAAGTAAAATAGAACGGAAGAACAAAGTCCTACTCTATAAATCAGCAGCTGCTCCTTGCCAGATCAAAGGAGTGACATTTTTGCTCCTGGACTACTTGTCCACTTGAGGGCTTGACAGGCAGCTAACAGCTGGCCTGCTCGCCTGTATGGGAGAATCAGCCGGCATCTTCTTCAGAGCAGATGACAAGCTAATCAGAGACATAGCTATAGTGCAGGGCAAGGGACTGCACCTTGATCACTTCAAACATATCTAATACATAACTGCTAAACAGCATGGTGCGTTTTTGGCAAGTTAATGCTTAGGTGGTTTGCGTTGAGAAGTAGGCTCGAGAATTAATACTTCAATCAAAGGTGATCGTGAAAGCTAAAAAGATGCTAGATTTGCTGGGATCTTCTGCTCTTACGGTGAATTAGTAAATGACTAGGAACATAATAAGAACAGGATAAGAATGTATGTAACGGATTATCAAGTGACTGATTTTTCAAAGCCTAGTCAGGCCATAGTGTTCAGGTAGATAAATAGGTAACTGGAAATTGGTAATTGTGAAAATGATTGCTTCTGCTTTTATGCTGATAGAGTCGCATCACGTTGTCCATCTATCTTCCAAGTCTGCAGAAAGTTGTTTTCAGAAGCACTATAAAGTGTATAGGTATTCAGATCTGGAATTTTAATGTCAGTAATAAAACTTTCAAAGTAATTCAGTTTCTAGTTGATTTCCATCTGCAATAAATCATGCCCAGGATGAGGTAATATACTACAACTTATGTCTATTGACTTAGTATTTTATCTTTAAGAGTATAGATCCTAGATATGAATAGCCAAGGAAGTTTTGAGTGTTTTCTCCTCCCTGGCTTTTAAGTAGCTTTGAAAGATCACTTTTATAGTGCATGATAAATAGCCACATATGAATAATCTGATGGCATTCTCTATGGGAGTAACAGTGCTTCCAAATCATAACCTGCTGGAATGTTTTGTTACATGCCACTGGGTGTGATTATACTTAGGGAATACTGTTTATTGTTGCTCAGCATTGTAAAGGATATAAACTATAATTCCCTATCTTAGGGGAAGTTTCTCAAATTTTTTTGTTTGTTTATGGTGCTAAGATTGAACCCAAGGCCTTACATATGCTAGGCAAGTACTTTACCACTGAACCCTCTCAAATGTTTTTATTAAAACAAACAGAGAAAACGCTAAACTTGCTATCTAAATCTGAATCAGATGAGATACCAGATTTTCTCAATCACCTTTAAAAATTCTTTTAAACGTAAAAACAACCACCTACCATGTAAAACTCAAACTGTAGAGTTTTATGAGGGGAAAAAAGAGAATCCTATCATCTTCCAAGTCTCCATTCCTGAGAGATAGCCTCTGCGAACGATTTCCACAAAAACATTTTATTGGCCCAACTTTTCCTTTAGGGGGCACAGATGGAGTAAAGTGAATTAAATTATAAATTGTTACCCAGGGCAAGTAGTTAAAAGACTGTTTAGATCTGAGATATCTAAAAAGAGTAGTGTGTTTGGGGTGATTTTTTCTTCTCCTCGTCCTCCTCCTCCTTCTCCTCCTCCCCCTCCTCCTCCCTCTCTTCTCCCCTCCTCCCCATTCTCTCCTCTTCTTCCTTTCCCTCCTCCTCCTGTCTGTTCTCCTTATCTGCCTCCTTCTTCTTCTTCCTCCCTTCTCCTTCTCCTTTTGATCCACAATTAGAACTTGACCCTTGCAAGTTTATATTCTTAGGCAGAGTGCAAACTATGGTTTATGACTTAGATCCAGGCTTCCCAAACTTAAATGTTCATAGATCACCAGGAGATCTTTTTAAAATGCAATGTAGATTCAGCAGTGTTAAGTAGGGACCGTTGTATTTCTGCTTCTCTAACAAGCTTCAGGGGCTGCTGATGCTGCCGGGTCACAAAAAATACAGTGAGAGGAGCCATTTAGGAAGCAGGTTCCTGCTATTGGGCAGCTCCCTTTGCTACCTCTTCCCCTTCAGCAGGTGCCTGATCTAGTACCTGCAATCCCCACCATGGCATTAGACATTTGCATTAAGCTGTGATTTCTAGACAGACCCTACTCTATGGATATGTGTTGCTTACAGGATCACAACACCTTATTACCGTGTTATCAACCCAGCATGGATATATTTAATAATCAGCATTTATTCTGAGTTATTAGCCATGTGAGAACAGAGCTCTCTAGGAGCATTACATAGGTACACTTGGACTGTAAGCTATCATTTAATGAGCCCTTAGTGTGTGTCAGGAACAGCACCAAGGATTTGTGTATACAGTTATCTCCCTTAATCCTTAAGACAATCCAGGACAGTTTTGCCCTGAGACAGGGCACAAGCCAAGGCTTGGGAAGGTGAGAGAAATTCATCCAACACCACACTATGAGTAAGTGCCAAAGGCTATGCATCCTTCTTTGCTGTCTGAAGTGCAGAACAACTATTAGGAAGGGTGTGCTTGTGAGCAGATAGTTTAGTAAGGAACCCATGTGACTCCCTCTAACTTCAGAAAAGAATTCAATAGAGGGACAAAGGGAAGAATATTGAAAGAAAGCCTTACAAGATGAGCATCTTGATAATTTTGCTCAGGGCCACTCATGCCAGCATGAACATCCTCCAGGCATAGTCACAGACCTACAAGTTGTTTACGATTCCACATTAACATCATGTTTTCACATTGTAAATGTATTAGTATTTACTTAATGTGTTTTTTGGGTTTTTTTGTTTTATTTTTTAAAGAATTTTATTTATGTATTTTCTTGTTTCAGAACTTTTGTTTGTTTATTTATTTATTTTTATGGCTGGCGCAGCATGTGGTGCCGGGAATCAAATCGTGGTCCCTGCAGCCACCCCAGCTTTCCTAAGCAGGCGCTTTAGACCACTGAGCCATCCTGCCGGGCCCTACTTAATGTGTTTTTGGAGTGTGAGCAAACCCTAAATTCTATGAAATTACAAATTAAGCTATAGCTCAGGGAAATTAATTTGACCTATGAATGTGGCCATAAATAGTATGTGAACTTCATTCATCAACCTTACTTTGCTCAGAATTGTGTGAAGAAGGACCTCTATCTAGTCATCCATGAAATACTTGTGTTAGCTGTGTGACTCAGTCAGTCCCATGCCTTAGTACCTATTCAACAGCACCAACCATGCCCAATTCACCAGTGTATTTTAATGGACCTCCTGGGCATAACCATGGCACAGAGGAGACTTGAGTTCTTTGTTTTACATTAAGAAAAAAAATAGAGAACATAGATAATGGGTGTACTGTGGTTAAAGCACCCAGCAGGAACAGTCTTTGTAAGGAAGCATCTCATCTGATGGGCTCCAGCTAGGCAAAGTGGAAAAACAGTTTTTGTAGCAGGTTCCTGGACCTTGAGCCACCTATACCACCTTTTCCAGACTGATCTAATCTCTTTAATAGTTCAGATGCTTCCTTGACCAAACCAATCCATGCAAATGATTCCATTTGGGATCTTGATGCCTCCCCAAAGTGTTGAGGGCTGAAGGGCACCTAGGCGACCCCCTGTGTTGTCTAACAAAAAGAATGCTGCCCAGAGGAGTTAGTTACCAGGTGTGGCATGAAGTAAGTGAACCAGAAAGAGAGGATTCCTGGGACACTTAAAAGGGACAGGCGCAGGGGAGGTAGCAATCAGGAATGACACCTCACTCTGCTTCTGTCAATCTGACCCATGCTGGGGAGTGAAAAGTCTTTAAAAGAAAGCTCCTTCTGGTCAGATTTCACTTGCAGAAAAGTGTGCAAAACTGAAAAGTTAGGCTTTTCTGGGGGCAGTGGTGGGGAAGTCTGTAGGAGGCATCTCTCCAGCAAGACAGAAAGGTGAGATATCAATGGTATTTGCTATCTGGAGTTTATTCTTTTTAATGTAGTTTTTCATCTCTGTTTTACTAAGCTTTCATGACTCTTGGAAAGTCAGTGAATTTACTTCTATAATTAACTTATTTTTTAAGCTACCAGATTTAGTAAAAAAAAAAAAAATTAGGATCACATATACTAATGCAGTTTCTATGTAGGTAAAATTTAGAGAGAAGTAGATAGTCCTAGGGGTACTCTCCAGGGCTTTTGCGTGAGCTTGGGTACTAACTTTGTGTTCAATATAAATCAATGGAACTAACATACTTTAGGACTCTCATTCCCTAAGGAGTCACTAATGGAATTATCTGTAGCCTTTTTTAAAAAAAGTCACAATGAGGCTAATAATTTTTTTTTCTCCAAACAAAATCTGGATAAGGGACCAGGTTTATTAGCATATTTTCAGGGCAAGTTGCACAAAACTTGGTGCTTTAAAGACCTGTTAGTATCTCCAATAACTTTCTGATTGAGAGTTAAATTATTTATACCAATAGAGAAGTATACTATATGTCTGCAACTTCAAAACCATTCCGGGATGACATTAAAACTTAGAGAGTTTTTTAATATCAGATACAGATGAAAAACCTAACAGCCTTTGGATTGGAAATAACTTATGGGGGGTTTTCATTAAAGTTGGGTGCAGCTTGCTGCATTTTGGTTAGTTGGATGTCTTCAGCAATTTTTCAAATGTTTTGGGTTTGGCAAAGTCCAAAATGTTTTTTGCCAAGACCCTCTTTTCCCCTTATTTTTTAAACCCGTGTGAAATTCAAGGATAACTTAATCCATATGTGTCTGATTCATTTACACTTAACTCATCAAAATGTTATTTTGTGAGGCCCACTTAATATCCAAGAAAACTTTTGAGCCTTTTTAAGCAAGTCTTTTGTCTTTGAACCAGCAAGTTCCATTTTCTCAAGTGAATGGAGGGTGGACCTTATAAGGTTGAAGATGACTTGGTTTCAACCTAGTCTTCAAATTTTAAGTAGAATCAGAATTTGGTATTCTGTTTACTACTTGAACCCTGAAAAGGGTCATTTAAAAAGAAAAGAAAAAAAATATATATATATATAATAGTAAAAGTGGGAAAAAATATGTTAAGGTATTCGGGGTAAAGACCATACATGAAAGTGTCATTTAGGAATATTAAAGCCATCCCTCACTTAATTTAATTTATTATTAAATTTAAATGGCTTCAGTGTGTGTAAATTTGTGTACAGTATTTTCTAAGATTATCCTATGAGTCAACCTTGCAAGGAGGGAGTTGTAACTTTAGCTTTCAGTGTCAGTTTTCCTATAGTCAACTCATTATTAATTTTAATATCTATAATGCTAAAGAAATATACCAACATTAGGGGCATTGACAATTGGCAAAGAGTTAAGAGATTTCTGAAAAAAAGTGGGGCTCATACATTTTTTAAAATTCTGTGTGATTTGAAAGAATGTGGTAGAATTATGAATCTGGCAAGAAGTAGTACTACGGATCAGAAACATTGTCTGAGAACAAAAATGCAGAGAGGCTCAATGGAGCCCACGGGAAGAAAGCACAATCTCCATGACCCCTTGTAAAAGGATAGTGAAAACGTTCAGCAGCTTCCATTCATACTTGCTTTGCAGAAATGGGCAAAGAAAGGCCATTGCCATAACTGCTAGTGAACATCCAGTCCACACCATGGTAACTCGTTGAAAATGTGGTCCTGAAGTGGCATTTCCAAGTTCAGTGCTTCTATAAAGACCTGCTAGCACACAGGCTGCTTTTTTTAATGTTCCTCATTGTTGTGTAGCCCCCATTGAACAACCTTTTGAGGGACCCCGTTTTTTACTAATGTAAACATTCTGATGAGTATCCAAAGGAATGACCTTTGAGTGAACCTCTAACCTTCCCAGTAATTATTTGTTTGAAGACAGTGTGGAGTTCTCCTGCTGAGAACTAAGAACCATGGTGCCTTGCAGCTATGTGAGTAACAGTTTGGGGGAACTAGAGAGAGAAAGACATAAATAAGGGAACAATCTCCAGATGTAAATAATAAAAGAGTAAAAGGATAAAATTAAAAAGGGAACAAGTAGTAATTCGTTTAACTTAAGGAATCTATAGGAAACACACACACACACACACACACACACACACACACACACACACACAGAGGCTTAGAAGCACATAAAAGAAGTCCAGCTCTGCCATGTGTGTCCTCCATGCAAGAACCTCAGGGCAGAGAGAGCAGGCTGTCCTGAGCTCCTCTGCTGTTTTTCACCTGTCTGAAGAGAAGAATAAGTTCCCAGGGGTGGAAACATCAGGTCAGCCCTCCTTGGTCACAGTCAAAACAGTGGGGACAGCGTAGATAATGAAGTTCTTTTTCTGGTTTGAGGGCTGCTTCTGGAAGTCTTTGTGATCCGATCAGATACTCCTCAGCACCACTTGAGGTGACAGGTGGGAATGAATATGCGGTTTCAACTCTCCTTTTGTCTCCACCTCTACTTACAGTTACTTGTCATTTTCTTCCCCAAAGCCAAGAGGGTGTAACATTTTTGACAACTGAGCCTTCCCTTCTGAAGTAATAAAGAAGTTCATTGTTTTGCAAACAGACATCACATGCAAAAGACTCCTTTGGTTTTCTCATGGCTATTTTTCCTCAGCCTAATTGTATTCCCACCAGAGTCCTCATGGGAGGCCTGTGTGGGCTGCCGGTCCTCCTCTAAGAGGACTGAAAACGTTTCACAGGAGCCCAGTGCTGCCGACACTCACGGGGATTCTTCTGGCTAATTTCAGACAATGAGTTTTCAGTTCCTGCCTGTAGCTTCATGTGGACTCATTAATCATTAGATCCCCCTGTGCTTACGATTTGAAACTAGGAATACTGAAGAAGTGGTATCAATAGGTATATTTTGAAGGAACAGCTGGCTGTATGCTGTCTCTACCACTGCCCCCTCCCCAGCCAGAGGCGAGGCCCGCGAATCCTGTGCGTAAGTTCAAATGTGTGGGGAATACACATCATTAAAAGCACAGGGAGAAGGGTAACTAGCAAGTGGTAGAAAATTGTTTTGTTTTTATTAAATTTGGAGAAATAAAGGAGATTTCTTATCATCTTACTCTGTTTGTACATGAATATTTGATGGGCATTATTAAACATTAAAGTAACATGAAGTAGGCACTTATTTTTGGATTTTCAACAAAATTAGATCCAGGCTTTTAGACAAAATAACTGCTTCTCCTTTACATTCCTGCGATTCAGCCACCACCTGATTTGGAAACGTTGCCGGGGCTCTAATATCAACCATGTGTACCTGAAGCTCTGTCTTTCTAGTAGGTTGAAAGGTGGCTGGGTTTATGGTTGGCAGTTACCTTATCCGCTGCTCTGGGTGTCCCAGCTTAGGCTAGAAAGGCTGCCCCCAGCTGGCACTGACCTATGAATGACCCCTAACTTTACAGGCTTAAGCTGCAGGAGTCACTGAAGAGCAGAAATCTTTCTGGCCAGCACTTATTACTGCTGTGTCGGTGATAAAACTTCAGACAGCCTAATTGATGGCTTTGCTGACCTAACAATACCTTGTGAAAGCAGAGTGCCAGAGCCTGGTCTCCATTTAAGACCAGCTGCAAGGGGAAGCTGGGTCTCCCCATGATGGGGAGTCCAGGGAAAGGTAGACCGCTTCCAGCCTGTGAACTTTAACCAGATTCCTGCTTGTTCCAGAAGCCCAAATGCAGATTAGAAAGTTCTCCTGGAGAACTTTTGTCCTTCCTGAGTCTTTACAGCAAGTTGGCTTGGCCTTGGCCCAGGCCCAGCTCGGAAGGTAGAGGGGAACCAGTCAACTATGTCTGAA
>PVJA010016668.1:30000-43056 GCA_004027025.1 Myocastor coypus
TTCTGTTGATCACTCCGTTATGTTGCCTCAAATAGTTTTAGAAGAGAAAAAAAATATATATATCCTTGTTTTCCACACTATGTGTGTTGTTCCCCAAAGAATGACTGTTTTGGTTCATCAGTGAGTTCACTATCCAGGAGAGACTGGTGTATTTTAAACCTGTTGGGCCACTGAGAGGAGAATCACTTTGGAGACTATGATGAAGAAACTCTCCACTCTGACTCCATCTTCAAGAATGTGTTTTCATGCCCAGCCTTTGTTCCTCCTCATATGTGTCCTTTAGTTTCAAACAGATCTTTATAGTTTGTGCTTTATAAGCCAATTCGTACTATGATTTTGGGGGACTCTTCTTCAAAGAGCTTGCCAGTGAAGACTTCAAGACAGAGCAGGAGCTTCTTCCAGGAGTTCTTTGCCTCGGCTGTGGATAAAACAATCTTAAGTTGGGCAGCTTTTTCTCAACACAAAAAAAGTTATTAATAGTCACTGCACCAACACTAGGACTTTATCAGAAACTCAAAGCTTGGGGGATTTAAAAAAAAAGGGGGGCAAGAGAATACTGTAACAAACTTCGTACAGAGTTCAGTCTATTAATTGTTTCATGTTAGATATTCTATGTGTTACCTCAATTGAAAAAAAAAAAAAAAAAAAAAAGAATGTTTTTGCTAGTATCAGATCTGCTGTGGAATTGGTATTGTATGTCCATGAAATCTTCTTTTCTCAGCACGTGTTCCTCACTAGAAGAAAATGCTGTTACCTTTAAGCTTTGTCAAATTTACATTAAAATACTTGTATGAGGACTGTGACGTTATGTTTAAAAAAAAAGGTGTTAAGTCACAAAATGCGGTAATAAATATTTCATTTTTGATTTTTTGTTACACTTTGGCGTTTTTAATGGTTTTGAGGCAAAGCTGCACAATGCCAGTTGTCTGTGATACAGAAATTAGGTGACCAACCCATCCTCAAAAGTTGAGTATACTTGAGTACACTTGCCAGTGGTTTTTTTTTTTTTTTTTAAATTAATTAATTATTTATTTATTTCTTGTTTCAGAACCTTTATTTGTTTATTCACTCATTTTTTTTTTATGGCCGGCTCAGCCCGCCCCGAGGGCAGGACTGGCACAGCATGTGGTGCCGGGGAATCGAACCGCAGTCCCTGAAGCGGCCCGAGCTTTCCCAAGCAGGCGCTTTAGACCACTGAGCCATCCCGCCGGGCCCTGCCAGTGGTTTTTTAGGTCACCATCTGTAGCCTTTTGGTGTGCATTTGGTCTCTAAGTTGCACCAGCAGAAAACTGCAAAAGTATGGAATTTTGCATGTGTTATGAACCAGAATAAAAGACCACCCTCAGTGTGCCCAGCCTCTTTTATAGGTGCATACTGCTTAAAATACTGCCAGATAATGCTATAAGTGCATCTTCTCTTGGCCAGAACAAAGTGATTTTTTAGGGTTAATTTTACATCATTAAAATAAAGTCTGTGTACAAAGTTCGTTTATCTGCCTGGGTTTCACCCAATCTTACCAAAAATACTGTTGAGTGCATAAATCGCAACTTATGGATAAAAATTCATAGATAACTTCAGTAGTTTCAAATCTTGAGTTTAAAGATTTAAGCATTAGCATTTAGTATAAGTTATGGTGGCTTGTTATTTCAGACGCAAGTGATAGCATGAGTTGGTGACTAAAATTTTGTCTTAGACAATAATGTCATTTTCAAAATTTCATATGCCATGAGCTTGTTAATATCACACAAACAGTGCCTGCCAGAGTCCTTACAGAGCCGGGGATGAAGAGGGAGATATTTGAAGGTTCCTACATTTTTCAAGTAAACACATCACCCTGGAATTTTTTAACACCTCAACTGTGGAACCTATAATCTGAATCACTAATACAAGTTTTGGCTAGATATGCAATGTCGCTTTGATAGGGAAATAGTTCATTAGTCCAAAAAACTTTAAGTTGCAAGAAATCCATAGTTGTATATTGTTTGGGTCTCCTACATCTTTCCACTTTAAGATGGCATTCATGGAAGTTCTAAAGAAATGACCAAGGAAATGAACTGCTACTATTTTGTATTATATTTAGGGAAAATTTTATAAGTACATTTATCAACTTAATTAGTGCAGTGCTGTTTAAACATAGAAATAACACTTTAGACACAAATAGAGATGCTGTATGCCACTTGGAAAAGAGAGATAGTTTCCCCTTCAGATTTTTTTTTTGGGGGGGAGTCTTTTTGAGACAAGTTCTTGCTATGCAGCTCAGGCTGGCCTTAAGCTCACTGTTGTAGCCCAGGCTGGTCTTGAACTTGCACTGATCCTCCTGCCTCAGCCCCCCAAGTGCTGGGATTACAGGCGTGCACCACCACACCCGGCTTCCCCTTCGGTTTTGCTACCCCACTGTACATGGAGTCTTTATGTAAAATTTAAATATTTGTGTATTGTTGCTTTATGTGCTCCTATTTAAACTCTGACAAGTTCCTTATTTATAAATTAACTCATGTCAGCTGGAAAAAAAAAAAAAACTTTGGCAGTTTTCTTCCTCTGAATAAAGTAATGCTGTAGGGTTTACTTGGTAATTGGCCCATGTTGAGGGAAAGTTTGAAGTTATTATTTCTTTGCAGAGTGGAAGTCAGAGCATTCTGTTATTGGTTTTTAATGAAAATAATCTCAGGCTTCACTTCCTAGCCAAATCCACAGACTATCGTGTTACCTTTCCCCTCTGAAATATTTGAAAAATAATGATAATTGTAATAATCTTGTTTGCATTTCCTCCCCCCACCCTTGTGCCAAGACAGCAGGGTGATAGTTTTGTCCAATTTCAAAATACTTTTTATACCACCTCGGAAGGCACTTGCTCCTATCTCGGGTTTACTATTTAGTATAAAGAGTTCCGATTTGCGTATATTTAAGAAAGACTCAGCTGTCAAAAGCAAAGAAACTGGGAATGGTGTTTTGACAACCATATAGTGTTAAAGGAAATACTGTAGTCTGAATAAAATTGCTTATGTTCTCCAAAACAAGAATAATATAAAAACACTTTTTTATTTATATGGAAAAGCAAAAGCAGAAATAAATTCCAAAGGTTTCCCTTTCTTTAAGAAATTCTGAGAGAACTGCAGTTGCCATCTGTTAAGGTTTGGGAATTGAGCAAGAAGCCACATTTTAAAGGAAAAAAAGAGAAAGGACCCGGAAAGCCTGAGTCTTCTGCCCACTCTCGCTCTTCCACTGGCCAGGTCAGCACGCACGCCCCCTCCCCCACCCGAGCCCCCGGTTAGATTCACCCGTCCTGAGGAGCCCAAGTCATCAGGACCCTCCTGGCCTCCTCAGCCCTCCCGCCCCCGCGGGCCTGTTAACCTGGAGCAGATTTGGGAAGGGAAATGTGGCTAATATCTCTAGCAGCTGTCAAAGGAGGGCCCTTCCTTCAAAGGGACTGGACGGGGATCCTGCACTAGTTCTCCATTAGTCTTGCAGGCCAGCAATTTGATAAGGAGCCTGGACCTCGGCTGCAAGTTGCCACTTGGGTAGAAAGGCCGGTGTCGGGGTGCGTGGGTGCACCAAGGGGCCCTGGCTTTGCGCCCACCGAGCAGGGGTTGGGTGCGGACGTGCTTAGGGCCCAGGAGGCCGGCGGGGTGGGGTGGGGTGGGGTGGGGTGGGGCGCAGAGCGCTCCTCCTGCGCCCTCCTGGCCTGGCGTGTGTTCTTAGGCCGCCAAACGTGTTCTGGCTGCCCGGGGCTTGGAACAGAGTTGCAGGACTCTGCCGGCGCCGCTCAGCGAGGTGCTGTGCCGGAGAGACGTGGTTCCTAGGGGGGAGGCCGGTCAGATGGTGATGAGAATGGAGACCGTCGGGGCAATGTTTGAAGGGAGGTTTTAATATTAATAGTTTCGGTGTAGAGACAGAAGGGAGATTGCGTCTACGGCTCCTCCGGGCAGACTCTGGGTGACAGGGATGATGGATGATCCGCGGAGCCCAACAGCTCCTCCCCTCCAGCCCCAGCAGTGTCAAAGCTACTTTAGCTGAAGCTTTAGAAATAAAATAAATAAACAGCACTAGCACCCCCCCCCTTATTTTTCGTGCACCTCCACCCCGCCCCCGCCTTCCATCACCGACTTATGGATCATTATGAATCAATTACTACTCCCCATACTTTTCCACTGGCTGAAATGAAACAAAGATGAAGCGGGGGGGGGGGTTACTTCTCTTTCTCTCTTTCTTTCTTTCTTTCTTTCTTTCTTCTTTCTTTTTTTTTTTCTTTTTTCTTTCCTTTCTTTCTCCGGATAAGAACAATCACAGAATCCCTGATCTCATCAGCAGAGGCCCTGGGTTAGGAGGACAGAAAGGAAAGGGTCACCCTGGAAATAACGAGGGTGCAGGACGAGGATGGATGGGGTGGGGGGAGGTGTTGCCTAGCTGCTGTCTTTGTTTTATTTCAAAAGGGTTTGGTTTGCTTGTTGTTTGGTGTTTTTGTTTTTGTTTTTTTAAACGGGGCAGGAGAGGTTGTCGTGAGCATTAGATACCTACAACTTTGTGACCTAATTATTTCACTCCCTTGCAGAGACCTACTTGGGTGTGTGTCTCGGCAAACATCAGCTGGTGGTGGTGGTGAGCTCGCACAGAGGAGAGGTGTGGAGGAATGGGTCTGTCTGGAGGTCGAGTTTGCACTTTGTTGTAAGCAACTGTGCGCGGGAGGGGACACTGCCGGGAGGCAGGATCCCCCCTCCCCCCGCCGCCTCTGGCTGTTTGTGCCACCGAGCTGGTTTGGATCCGGACCGGCAGCCCCACGCGCCCCGCCCCCACCGCGGCCGCCCGGGCTTTTTCTCCGCTTTCGGTCCGGGTCCTCTAGGTGTTTCTATGACTACATTGTGTGTGGGAGGGTCAGACGTGGGGGTTGCCCGCGAGAGGCCGTTCCTGGGCGATCATTTATCAATGTCACCCACATAATGATTCTCTCTGCAGCCTCCTATTGATGAGGATAATTACATTAGCTTAGAGTGACTGATCAATGAAAAACCACCACACAAAAACTTCTTTGCTCCTCCATAATACCAAAAACCGATACAGAAATAACATAGAAAGCCTGATTTTTCTTTTCCTTCCCAACCCACCAATGGATTCTGCACCCCCACCCCCAAGGACGGGGAATAAAGTAAGAAAATAGAGCTAGTTTGTTTCGTTTCAAGGAGGATGCAATTTTGTCCCTGAATGCATTTTCTCTAAATGTGTTGGCCTCATTCCTCCTTTGGTACAGAATATCAACGGATTTGCTAATGTGAGTTGCTTTTAGACTGCTCTGTGGTTTTCCATTCTTTTTATTTGTTCCCTCCCCTTTGGGTATTCCATCCTCCTGTTTCAAAAACGGAGACAATCTTTTCTTATAAATAATTGGGAAAAATACTCTAGATCCTTTTAAAAAAATACATAAAGTCCTTGCCTTCTCCAGTTATCTTTTGTCTTTATCACTTCATAAAGTAGCGCAATTAAAGATATGATGTTGCAGGGGTGTAAGGTGGATCCATTACACTACGACATAATAAGCTAGATTCTCACCGGAAAGTTTGTACCTAAATTACGATTTCGCTTTTTCTAGACTTAAAAATCAATATTTTCTCAATTAAAAGGAATTTTAATGCTTTACTTGTGAGTTGTTAACTGCACTGTAAATTTTATTGTAATGTTTTTTGACTTCGGACTAGATGAAGGAGACCGGTTGATTTTCGTGGATATTTTTTCCCCTCTCAAAGAGCCTGGCCCAGGAACACCCAGTGGTTTCAGGTCAAATCAAAGGAAAAAAGGTAAGTGGTTTTCCAAATGCCTCAAGGGACCAGGCACTGGGTGGAGATCACCGGGGAGCCCTCCACCGCCAGAGGCCATTGTCTTGAGTATTTTCAACTCTGTGTCCGCCTCCTGAGAGTGACCGAAGTGTCTCTTTTCACCCATCTTTCTCCCAAGGAAGCGTGTTAGAGCCCACATCTGCTCTGAGAGGAACAGAAAAGGAGGTGCTTTGGCAAAGCACTCTTCTCTTTGCAGGGCCCTCCTCCCCCTCTTGTTTCTCCAAAGCGCATCTCCGCATTAGCTCTTTCACAGATTCTGCCATGTTTTATGTGTGTTCTGGCCTCAGCATCGGCAAGCTCCCACCCTCAGGAGCTCACACTGTTTACAGATGTTCTTCCCCTGCACACGTCCCACCTAGTAAAAGGTCCTGCAGAGAATTAACTGTGGTGTGTTAATGGCCCAGACTGCTACTGCTCTGTCCTGCCGTGCTGGAGTCTGGTGTTATGGAGGATGGCGCTGAACTAAGATGGGGAGAGCTGCTCCAGGCCGGCCTGTGAAAGTCCCAAGATGAGAATTCCAAGGCCTGGGGACTTGGTGAGAAGCAAGGGAGCGAAACTTTCTAAAAGAGATGGCAGAGGGGAGGGTGGATGAGGCTAGCGTGGGCTGTCGTGAGAGAAAAATGGGGCAAGGCAACAGAATGAGCCTTGGGACCCCATTTTAGAATTTAAGAACAAGCAATAATAAGAAGAGATTAAATATCTATAGTTTGTTACTTTTTTTTTTTTTTTTTTTCTCATTAATCCAGCACAGTTTAAAGGCAAGTCCTCAGAGATGCCAGTAAAGGCCTGGGTTTTCAAATTGAGCTGAGTGCTCACAAAGTTCCTTTGCTGCTCCCTCCAGCTAACTTGCTGGGAATAAACAGGCTGGGGAAAGGGCTATGTGTGTGGTGTACCAAGGGCTTAAGAAAGAGCATTATGGGAAGGGGCACCTAGATATAATGAGACTGCTGTTTTAAGCTGAATAGAAAATGAGTGGCACAAAAAAGCCACACAACACCACAATACACTTTCAAAGAACTGTCTCCTACCTGCCTTGCCTTTTCTCTAACCATGCATTGTGTGAGGTAGAAGACACAGGTGGAGAACATTTCTAGTGCCTCATCTGCTCTCTGTAGACCCACCAGACAGAGCCCTCTTCCCCTTAGAGTCCTGACTTGTAAGCCTAGACCATAGGCTTTTTCTCGAGTGAGTGGGGCTTTGTTAATGCATTTGTACTTTTCGCTTTCAGTCTAAGTTTCTCCCTTTGGCGGAGAGAGGAGGCACGAGAAAGGGGGGGAAGGGAGCGAAGCACAAAGACTTTATCTAGTTCTCACCAAGCAGGTTTCAAAATAGGAATTTAATGGGAAGAAAGAAGAAAGATTAAAAAAAAAAACTAAAGAAAGGCGTGAGAATTGTTTATTATAACAGGTTTGCTAGTTTGAAAGAGAGGTGATCCTGTGAATATTTTTTTTTCCTTTTCAAGATTCTGTTTCCCTCATATTGAAACATTTTCAAATTTTAATCCTTTAAGCAGACAAAACCTCAATATAAATATGACATGGGCCACTGGCAAAAAACGAACTTAAACTCAGTGCATGGAGGGAGGGGGAGCGGGGAGGAGAGAACCCTTTCTGATTAATAACTAGCAGGGTAATGTTGAGGGCTTTTTCTGCCCGATTGCCTTTTTGAATTAGAGCCGATTTCTTCACACTTCAATAGTGCCTGTCTCCTTTAAAATGACTGGCAGATTTGTTTCTCTTTTTTCTCTCCCTGAGACTTAATGATGTAAATTTTCTAATTAGTTAAATCATATTGCTTAAAGGCCTAATATTTACTATGTAAGAAATGATCATTCTGATTTGGGCCTCTTGAAATATTCCGAGAAATAACATTTGGCTTTTAGGCTGAGGGCTGAGAGGCAACTCGCTTACGGAAAGCAGTTTAGAGGAGAACAGGCGCGCACCCTGGCAACACGTTAAATTAATAGTTGAAGTTGAGCTGGGCTCACACCCCAAGTCCGCTTTTATTTTTCAATCAGTGCAGATTTAATTGGCAGCCCTCAGGCCGGGCGATCTGATATTTTCTCATTAGTTTCTCATCACTAATCTTGAGTGTTAGGTTGGCTTAAAGGTTGTCAACATTTGACCAATTTTATTTAAGGGGGAAAAAAATCACGCGTTATTGCTGCGGGAGATCTGCAAATAAATCCTATTTGGATCAGCGGAACCAACAGGCGAAAAAAATGTTGACTATTCATCGTCCTCTCTAATAAGTTGGGTTAATGTGTATTTCAAGAGTAGGAGATTACACTTATGCTGCGTTGATACAGATGCAAACAAAGAGGTTGACAGGGAGGGGGCGAACTATCAACGGAATGGGTGGGTAAAGTGAGGCGTAGATACATTTCAAACCGAGGGTAAATAACCCAACTGGAATAGCTGCTGAGTGAGGGTGTAGGAGCTACAGTCCCTCCTCCCCTTTTGCAGCTGCGAGAACTGCCAGCCTATCTTGCCAGCGC
The DNA here is from genome assembly GCA_004027025.1 of Myocastor coypus. Classification (NCBI taxonomy): domain Eukaryota; kingdom Metazoa; phylum Chordata; class Mammalia; order Rodentia; family Myocastoridae; genus Myocastor; species Myocastor coypus. The sequence continues at coordinate 38,323 of PVJA010016668.1, forward strand.
TGAGCAAGTCACGGTCTAGTCCAGAGCTAACATCAGAGCGCCCCCTGCTGGCCCACGGAGCAGACCGCGGCGGGCCAGCCCCCGCGAAGCCAAGCATGTTTCTGCAGCCCGACCCTCCGTCGCCTCCTTCCCCGCCCCCTCCGCGTTCTGCCGAGACACCTCCGCGGGGGAAAAACCTTGTCAAGGATGAACATTTAAACAAATAAATGATAAAAATAATAATAAACTACGAAGGGAACCCCCTTCTTCGCTTGGCCGCGGGGTACTGAAGTACCCAAGCTTTAGCCAGGGGATACATTTCCTTTGGCCAAATCGCTTCTTCTGTGGGCTTTTTAATGTAGGTTTTTCCCCCCTGCTGAACTGTCTTAATAGGAAATGTTTCAATAGATAACTGTAGAATTTTTAATGGACAGCCTATGGGGAAAACGGCCAATACAAACCAATATTCTGCATCCTCACTACATGGCGCTCCCAAGAAAGAAGTCTCTGGGTTGCAGCAAAGTGCGGAGGACCCGCTCTAGGGAGGGAGGCCGCTCCTTGACAACGTCTTCAGTGACCCTTCCCCGCACAGAAAAGAAACTTGATTCCTCCCTCCCTGCTTCCCTCTTTCTCTCCCTCCCTCCCTTTCTCCTTTCTTCCTTTTCTTTCTGGTTAAAAGTTGTTATTGTACACACACATACACACACACACACACACACACACACGTCTTTTCCACGCGTGCCCGTGCTCTCGATTTTGCTGAAAACGGAAAGAGTGCTTTCAGTGCACCCCGTGAACTGGCGAAGTCTTTGACACTTGATCTCGGTGCTGCATGTCCAAAGCAAGGTGCGGGGCTGCTACCCCTTCAGCGCTTTGGCCAGGTGCGCAGAGTCGCCCTGGCGGCCTCCCTGTTCCCCTTGGGGGCGGGGGGGGGGTGAGCCTGCAGCTAGTGGCGCGCAGGTAACGAGACCCCGCTGTCTCAGGCGGGCGGACGCCGGCTCCACCGCGCCTCCTCCCCGCGAAGGCGCTGGCCAGGCAGCCCCGACTAGCGACAGTCTGCTGACCACAGCTAGACGCCCTCACGAAGCGTGCAAATCTACAATGCGGAACGACTATAGTTCCGGGGGTACTTTTTGGTTTGGCTGTTTTAGAGATTTTGTGAAAGCTGTGTGGGAACTGAGCTTGGGGAAAGGAACCCCGGGCAGGGAGGACTGCACGGCTAAGGTGGCCTCTTGACTTTCATTTCTTGCCACACTACCTGATGAATCCTCGGTTTAAGAATCCACTCCTTACTCCTCTACAGGAAAGTCCGCTCCATCCAACTGCTGCCCCTCTCTGACGATGCTCCCGGCGGCAAGGGACAGGGACCCGGAGGAGGAGCGCTTCTAGAGCGAGGCAGAGGTAGGAGGCAGCGTGGGTCCTCACGCTAGACAGGGGACGTCTCCGCGCAGTTCTGCTGAAAGATTGTTGGGGCTCTTGTGACAACCGAGATACAGTTAGATATTTGTATTCAAGCTGTTATGTTATCATTCAGGGGTCTGTTTTGAAGAAGTTCATTGCTTTCAAACTTGCTTTAAAACATAAATTCTACTTGGGGAAGCAGGATCTGTCCCTAGAGTTGACTTTTCTGAAAGGTCCCTATGAAGTTCAGAAGTGGTAGGGAAGTTGCTGCAGACACGTGAATTCATTTAAATATGTGTACATATATGTACATGTATGTGTACAGGGCATGCATATCTCGCTATCTTTGTGTTTGTACAAACACAATGAAAGATTAAAGACAAAGAATGGGTTGGCCCCACTGCAGTTGAACCCCAATAAAAAGATTTTCAGGATTGTGCTCTCACAGATAAAGAAAATATGAAAATACTGTGTTTGTCTCAGCTTGACTTAATAAAATTTGGAGACGCTGACAGTCTGGTCAATGTTCTAAGTAAATTAATGCCAAGGTCCTTAGGAAGAGACAGAAAATACCCTCTGCCATTAATCTTTAACCACTTGAAGATTATGATTAAAAGAACGAGATCACTAAGCATTATCATCTCAAATAGCTGCTAACAGCCCCCATCCCTTATTGTGATCATAAAATAAACTCTCTGCTAAGAATGGCAGCTCTCTCTTCTACTTAAAAAAAAAAAAAAAAAACTCTGTTTTTGTTTTCTTTTAAGGTCTAAGAAGGGAAAATAGAAGCAGTCTTAGAATTGCTAGTGTTAGAAAAGACTTGTTCATTGCTGATTTTCTCGTATTTTGCAAAAAGGGAAAAAAGAAATTGAATGATGTGTCTACATTCGAGAAGAAAACACTGCAGTGGTGTAGGTGTGTGTGTGTGTGTGTGTGTGTGTGTGTGTGTGTGTGTTTCTTTTTCCTTGAAAAAACTGTTTTTCTGATATTCAGCAATTTAGTGAGTTGAAAGCTGTGGAGAAGTATAAGACGTTTACTTGTCCACACCCTTTCGCTGACTTTCCTCACTGGAGTTTTGTAGGCTTTTGAAGCAAGTAGAAAGTGTGGGGAGAAATTTAGCCACTTTCCAAGGAACAACAATATTATACACTTTCAAGTAACTCCCCCTAATTCGGTATTTGAGCGCTGATAAGGCGGTGGAGGGGCTGCTATTCCCCCTAATAGACCCTACAGCCTCATCAGACAGACAGAGAGGCAAGAACCCCATTTCTGGGCATTTTCACAGAAATGGAGGGCCCCTGTCTGCCCCTGGAGCCCTAGGAAACGATGCCCCCAGACTCGCAGAAGCGTTGTCTTCCCTGGAGCCCTGCGTTGGGTGAACCCTTCAGAGCTATACAAGACGATCTACATTTTAAGAAGCCAAATGCTGAAGCGAAGAGAGAGTGCTAACAGAAAAAATTAACAGTGCTAAAAATGATTTTTCAGACCCAGCACATTTGCAGATGCCACGCAGTAAAACCAGCGCCACGCGCCTCCTTCCAGTCACGCTGCGAGCTCTCCTGATGGGTGGGTGAGGGTTTCAGCTGATAGCAGAACTGGGGACCCCACCGGCGAGAGGGATGTGCCACCCCAATGCTCCGCGAGCGGAGGGCCCCCAACGGCCCAGCCCACAGCTCCCACCTGTTCCCGCTCCGCAGGCTGGTACGCAGGAGACGTCAGAACCTGGGGCTTTGGGTTCAAGTCCTCACGGGGGTATGCGACCCGCCCGAGGCTCTTACTGAACCCTGGCGGAAATCTCACCAGGCTCCCCAGAAGGCCGAAGATCTGGCCAGGGAGTGCACCTCTGCTAGAGTCACAGGCAATGGCCTGGTAGATTGGGGCCAAGCTCCGGCGCCCCAGGGGACGAAAGTCTCGCCGGCCAGGCTGGTTCCCAGCGGGTGTCAAAGTCCCCGGAGTGCAGCTCCCGCCGCAGTGGCGCGTGTGCGCTCGGCGTGGGGAGCACGTGCGCCCGGCATGGGCCTCGCGGCGAAGCCACTGGGAGCAGCGCACACACGCCTCCTCTCCCTCCACCCTCCCCTCGGCCACCCCCAAAAGCTCCCCACCCCCGGCCACGCCCGGCCAGGTGCGCAGGCAAGATCCTCACCCCGCGAGGAGGCTGCCAGAGGAGGGTCGCGACGAATCTCGGGGCTCCCAGTGCTGAGACCGCCTCTCTTGGAGTCACCGTCCTCACACCCGTCTTGTCACCCCGATCTACTGTACCAAACACAATCAGAAATTGATTCGCAGAAAAATCGGGCTCACAAAAACATCGGGCTTGGACGCCTGAGTTCTGAGCAGGTTTTGCTGAGGTTCAAAAGTATTTTAATTTTCTTAATGAACGCGCGCTCTGGAGCTCAGCTGGTAACGGCTGGGCTGACTTTAATAGACTTCTGTCGAAGAGAAAAAGACAGATAACTATCGGTTATAAGTAATCTGCTCTAATGCAATTATTTTTCCAGGTTGAAAAGTCATTGTGCGGAGAGGGCAGGAGTGAATTAAGTCCCAGGGGGCCGCGGACGCCGGCAAGGAGATCAGCTGAAATACGACCCGAACCTGTTTTGTGAGATGCTCTCCGGCTTAAGACCCAGGTCAAGGGCTCCAAGCCCCGGGTCTGCATGTGTGAAATTCTCCGTCCCCGCCTGCGCCCCGCCCGCCCGCTCCCCCCCCCCCATCGCTCCGAGCCTTTCTCCGCACCTCTCCTCGAGGTCATCTCAATGTTCTCCGCTCCTATTTTGCTTGTCTCTGTATTTTAGAGTGATTAAGTTCAAAGTATTTCTCCCAAACACTCACAGAAGTAGGTTTGGGCCACGTTAGCGCGTTCTTTCCTTTCCAAAGGTGGAATGAAACCGGAACGTCTGCGGTGCTGGCGGGGCTGCGCCCCGCGGGGGTGATGCCCTGCGAGGACATTGCCACCAGGGGAAGGAGCGGGTGAGGGTCCCAGGCCAGAAGCAGTCCCGGCGTCCCTTCTAGGCAAGTGACCGTGCCACGCGGCTTTTATTTGTATTGCTCTAACTCTTCTGCCTTTGCGCAATAAACAGAAACCTCACTCAATGGTGATTTAAAAGATAAAAATTGTAAACACGACTTGAAGAAAATAAACCTGATCTTCGGAAGACACGACCTGCCGGCCTCTCACCTCGAGAGAGCCCGCTGTCTGCTCCAGGAGGGTCGGTTTAGGAAGCTCCCTGCACCCGTAAGGCCAGCCTCACATCCGCATGGAGCCAGGCCTTGGGACACGCCAGGAGGTTAAAGGAATTTCAAGACTTGGGGGTCACTTCGCCTGTGGGGCTTTCTGATTGAAATTTTACAAACTCC
>PVJA010016669.1:0-43052 GCA_004027025.1 Myocastor coypus
TTTTTTTTTTTTTTTTTTTTTTTTTTTTTTTTTTTTTTTTTTTTTTTTTTTTTTTTTTTGCGGTACCAGGGATTGAACTCAGGACCTTGAGCTTGCCAAGCAGGTACTGATGCCACTGAGGTATACCCCAGTCCTATGAATAATAAAAATTTTTAGCACAAATGTCATTATATACTTCTTGAGCAGTTGAGTCATTCATTAATATTCTTGAAACTGATAAATTGAAAATCTGCGGTATAGTACCTCAGGAATCTACATTGTATCAATCTTATGTCTTATTATCCATAATTTTCAAAATATATATAAAACTTGACGTCTTAATTTGACACAAGAATAAAATGTGCATTAATATCTTAAAGACAAAACAATTTTCAAGTCACACAAATTATTGTAGAAATGGACTCTTTAAAAGTGAAATTGAGATAAATTTTACAGAGGATACATTTGAGCCTAACTTTAAAGAATAAAATGAGGCCAATAAGTTAACTTTCTATTATCTTTTTTTTTTCAGGACTGGGGTTCAAACTCACAACCTTGCACTTGCCAGGCAGGCACTTGTGCCATGGAGCTATCTGCTTAGCCCTCTATTATCTTAAAATTAACTAATATCAAGAGTCACAACTATATCAGTGAATATGAATTCAGTATTTATAATCAAATAATATAGTAAAGAAATGAAAGATGGCTACATTGTACAGATACAATAGATGTTTGATTCCAAATGAAAAATATTTCCTTGGGTTTTAGTACATGGATTTTGTACTTTCGGTAAACTCTTTCAGACGTATCAAGGCAGTAGTTTTTCTTTGTATTTATAGAGATATAAAATGTGAAACATGCTTGATGCTAAAAATATATGCAATGGGGCTTACACGTCAAATAAGATTAATTGAATAATTTCTGTTTGGTGGTGGCATAAGTAACATTCAAGTATGGGGAAGTATTGTTCAGTGAAGATTTTCTTGGCCGTATATAAGACCCAGAATTCATTTGATATTATCACATGACATTACCATATATACATAGAAAAATCATGCATTATTGGCTCCAAATAATAAAATAAGCATGGCCAATTGACTTAGAATGAAATACAAATACTGAATGCCCATAAGCTCTGTACAGTTTGGAGCTGGTTACCTCTCCTATCTCTAAATTATGCTACTTGCAAAGGCCTTTATCCAGAAAAGTCTTCACTTGCTTCTTCAAATACAGCCATAGGTAAAGCAGATCCATTTAGTTTACTTAAAAGAACCTAAAAATGCCTATAATATTTTGAAAGCATGTAGAAAATACAATTCAAATAACATCTTTGTAGCTTTTGCTGGGAATAATTAAGATATTTTGTAAAGTGAAATATAAGTCTTTTTGATACACCTATTTTTTAGTTACAATCATCATTTTTATGATTTCTCCCACCACAGTTTTAATGAGAAATTTTAACTTCAAATATTTTATCAATAGCAGTGTTCCATTATCTTGAAAAATGCAAGAAGTGATGTTTTTATTTGCCAGATGAATAAATGACAATATTTATTAATTTTGCTCCCTTCATTAGTGAAAGAGTAGGTCAAAGTAAAATGCTTCCATTATTCATTAAAATAAAATTTGCTGAAATATCTGATGTGAGGTTCTGGGTATACTGAAAAGAGTTGTGGGCAAAATAAATGGAAAAGACAGTATTGTAGAATGGTTTTGATTAAGGCGAGTATTTTCTGAGCTTTATAGTTACAAGATCTTGCATATGGAAATTAGAGTGGCTCTTAATATGCTTTAGAAGACTGATACAAATATTAAAAAGTAATGAACTAACAAGATTGTTTGTGAATGCCCATAAAAGTGCTAATTATACAGTATTTCCTGCATACAGCTACACCCAAGAGACATCTTCTAAGAAATTGTTAAATAAGCTTCTTCACTACAAATGTGAATACAACTGAGTTATATGATGAATTTTCATTGAGGTACACCAATGTTACCTCATCCTTATACGCAAATTGAAAAAAATACAGTGAAAAGCCCACAGTACATTAAATGTATCCAGGGAACTAAGGTATTTTGCTTATGGAACATAACTCATTAATATGTTTGCCACTGATTTTCAGCATATATTTTAAGGTGTACATTTCATGCTAAATTATAATTAGTGTCTATCAGTGGGCTTATTATATTAGATGTTTATTATGAATTTTACTGTTATATGTTTAATATTTTAATAGTATAATTCAGTGATAATTTTCTAAAATGTATTATAAATGCTACTTTAGAGCTTGGGTTCCAGGGTTCTCGGTACATTTCTATGTATTTTCTCAGTTAAAATCTCCACTACACAGGTGGTAGAAGAGATGCTTCATGGGATTATTCCTTTGTAAAATAGCATTAAAGCATCATGCCACTTATCAATTTTATTTTTAATGTGCTTTTTCATATGACTCCATTTTCAGAGTCCAATGGTAGCTTTCTAGCAGGTAATTTACTGTTGAAGGCTTGTTAGTGTTTGATCATTTGTAGGAAAAGTTTAATAATAATTATTGTTTTATTCATACGTCATTGGAAGCATGGCTTCTTTAAAATAAGATCATGCTTTTAAATAATTTTCCAGTTTTAGAAATGAAGGTGTTAGGACCCATTGCATGTTAATCTGGGTCATCACTGGTATTTACTGTTTCCATGGAGAAGTTAGAAAAGAATATTCCTCCCAGTCAGGCAAATTAGAAAATGTTGTATTTCCTCAAGTAAACTACTTACCAAACGTGGTAGATGCAAAAGTTTAATCTTCATTTTTTTTTCAGTTTTTATTAGCACATGTTTGAAGTACAGAAGGATTGCATTCCTAGGGATGGGTGATAAATATACTTAACACCTCTTAATTGTTGTTGTTGTCTCCATAAGACCCATTCCATATCTTTGACGCCACACTTATTTATTTATTTATTTAGTACTTTAGGGGAAGGTCTACAGGGTGTTCCAGCTGTCACTTCTAGATCAGACTCGTAGTGATCCGCCTGTTTGCAGAATCCCAAGAGCTGGGATTACAACTGCGTGCCACCATGCCCAGTCTCCATTGCCAACTCCATGTGCCCTGGCGGGAGGGACCAGCATGGCAGTCCTGGGGATAGAACCTCCGGCCCCTGTGGCTGCTTGCGGGTGTTTTAATCCAATGAGCTATTTGGCCAGACCTGACCCCCTCATTTTTGTAAAAACACCTATATTCCTCTATTCCTGTGACCTATTTTTTAAAAAAATCTTTCTTCCTTCCCTTCTTCCTTCCTTCCTTCCTTCCTTCCTTCCTTCCTTCCTTCCTTCCTCAGAGCTGGCACCACCAAGCCTGGACTCCATCACTGGCTCAGCTCATGCAGGGTCAGGCCTGGCATGGCATGCGGTGCCAGGGATTGAACCCTGGCCCTTGCATTCACCTAAGTAAGCTCTTAGTACACTGAGCTATACAGCCAACACTTACTATCTATTTTTAAGGAAAATAATCCTTGTTCATATATAATAAGTATATATAACGATCAAACTCATAGGAAATTTCTACCAGTACATGATATAAATTGATTTTTATAGTTTCCATTTCCCTACCAACCTTTCAGTTTTCTCCCCCTTCTTATTTACAAAATTTTGATTCCATTTGTCTTTTTTTTTCCTATATTTTAAATTTTCCTTTACTTCCTTTCCTCTTCCTTCCTCTTTTGTTCCCCTGCCTCCCTTGGAATACTTTTTCATATTTCATAACTTTTACTTCTATATCCTAGGCTAGACGCTTCTGTGCCAGCTTGGAACTTCATAAGCTCCATAGATTGTGGGCACAATATTGAGACATTTCATAGTGGAGGATCATTTTATATAAACTATTTATTATCTGGGCTATACAATGGTGGAAGTTATATATGTATTTTTATGTATTTATCTTTATTTTGTGTATTTATAAGGCTATGTTTGTTATAGGTAATGATTACATTAGTCATATATATATATATATATATATATATATATATATATATATATATTCATTTTTTAAAGGATTCCCTGGCCACCTTTCCTGCACCCCTTTCTCCATTTTATTTATTTATTTATTTATTTATTTATTTATTTATTTATTTATTATGGCCGGCACAGCCTGCTCTGGGGTTGGGATTGGCGCAGCATGTGGTGCCAGGGGTTGAATCACAGTCCCCACAGTTGCCTAAGCTTGCCTAAGCAGGCGCTTTAGACCTCTGGGCCATCTTGCTGGCCCATTCTTTCATATATTTAGTATAGGGTTTACACAGTCTTCCTATGTATATCAGACTCGTAGTGATTCTCCTGTTTCCAGCCTCCTGAGCACAGGGATTAAAGCAGTGCACCACCACGTCCAGTTTCAGTCGCCATCTCAACTCGTCCAGGGGATGGGTCCTGTACAGCAGGCAGGGAAGTGAACCACAGCTCCGGTGTCTGCCTAAGAAGGTGCTTTAGTTTGCTGCGCTACCTGAGAGGCTCCTTTTCTCCATCTATAGCTATCCTTATCATCTGTAGTTTTAAAATACTTAAGGTGTCTTAGTTTCTCTCAAATCCCTTTTTAAAAATATTCAACAGGAAGCATCCCAAAACAGGGTGACACTGAGCCACTAATTGTGATAACCTTACCATCTCTTTTGCTTTTTAGACAAGAAACATAATTTATCTACATGATTCTGATGTTTTTCTGGGAAAGTTAACGCATTCTGACACAGGATACTAGTATTAGAGATAATACCATTATAGTTCAATGGAAAATTGGGAACTTTGAAGTCAAAAAGCAAAGATATATGGAAAAGTTTTATGATTGAACTGTGTCATACTGTTTCAGCAGCTGAGTTATGTAAATTTGACACTGCCTTAGCTAAATCCATGCTACAGTCCAGACATCAATTTTTATGCAGTCTTCTAATTCTTAGCTTATTTTGGTCAGACCAATCCACTAATGCTTAATGTCTTATGAAAAAGTGGGTATATCCAAATACCCTGTCTTGGTTAACAGCGTTGTCATAGGGCCTCATTTTGCTACCAACTGAGAAATAGGATGTTGCTCCTAACTTTATTTTTCTACTTCTATGACTACTGCTAATAAAGTTGATTTCTCTCCATTTCCCCCCAACTAATTTGTTTATAGTTATAAGTATTTAATATCTGTAGTAGGTATTTATGTCAATTATACAAATCTGTTTTCTGTTAAATCATATAACTATTTCTATTTCAAGTTATAGAAACATGAATTTCAAGGATGTCTTAATTCTTTTTTACAATTTCCTTTTTACCAAAACTCTTAATTTTATTTAAAAATTATAAATATACATTATAAAAATTTAATACACAAGAACAAATAAGGGCTGATAGAACAATGTGCTTTTGAAACATTTTTCATATAATATCAATGTAAAATAAATATAATTTTTGAAATTATATGTTATTGCTCTGATGGTGACATGTGCATAGAAGATAATTTTAATGAGATAATGTTCTGTTTTAGAACATTTAGTCTATTTCTAATTTTTTCTGTCATAATAAGCATATTGTAAGCTAAGATTAACATATTGTAGATAAACCTTTGTCCATATCCCTGATTATATCCTTAGGCTAAATTTCAACAAGTGAATTTATTGGATCAAATACCACTACAATTTTAAGGCATTTATGTAGAATTGCAACTTGCTCTCAGTAAATGTTCTGCTTTTTATACTCCCAGAAATAGCATATGACAGCACCTATTTGCCTAAGTATGCTCTGGCAATGAATGTGATCATGGAAGTCTGCTACTTTGATAGATGACAAATTGTATTTATATTAATTCATATTTCAAAATTAATTATTCTACATGTTTATTGATCATTTTTTGTGAATTTCTTTTTATGTACTCATTTTTATCCATAGAAATATGTAGTTTTCTAATTTATAAAATTATCACCTTATAAAAGCTGAACAGTTAAATCTTTTCCTAGACACAGTGAATATTTTGAAGTTTATTATTTGTCTCCCAATTCTATTATCACAATATTGATGTGGGATTTTTTCATATTAGTTTGAACTGTATTACAATTAAACAGAAAGCTAAGATTAATTCTTCATATATCTTAATATATATGTGTATATATAGAGAGAGAGTTTTTAACTGACCTTTAATTCTTTCATACTTTGGAAATCCAGTTTGAAATAAAGTGTGCAGCTAGGGATTCAGGTTACAGTGCATGCTTAAAGTACTTTGAAGTCCATGATTCAATACTAGGCACTAAAAATATAACCTAAAATATGGTTTAGCAAGAAGATAGATAGACATCACCACATGGTCATAATTCAATATACATCCTATCAAGAGATCTTTCAGATATCAGTCTCTCCATCTGTAAATTAAGGCCCTATTAGGAAAACAGAGGTAATGGTAATTTAAATTGTGATAAATACATAAAAACTCACAATTTTTAAAGGGCATAGTTGCAGTAACTAAAAGAAGTAATTTTCTTTCAGTGTTTGGTCAGCTGACGAGATGTTTCCATGGCTTTATACTCTATAGAACTCAGAAATCAGCTGTTCTTGAGGTATGCATTCAGTATTCACTTTTGTGTACTTAATTTTTAAGCCCGAGCTCCTGTTTCATAGTCATTTCTTTTTTAGTAATTTAAATGAGAAATTAATAGCAATTATACAGTTTCAAAACCAGTTAGTAGGACAGTTACAATATGCAATACATTGCATATTGTTTCCCTAGTAGTTATTCAGAATACAAGATGCAGACATGGTATCTTGTTTGTTTTTCCTACATGAGCCTATGTGCCAAAATTGAATGAGATTTTACTAGTTTTTCAATCAATGCCTTATTATACTTCATAGTCTCCACTATTGATTCTGAAAAGAATAACAATGTCAATTGTATCAATTAGGATTTGATAAAGGACCAAATTATACTTAAATATTTTATTCAGTTTAAAGACTTGGAGCTCACTGCAGAGTCCCTACCATTCTCTCAGAAAAGCAAAGGAACTGTATTAGAAAGCAGCATAATCTGTGCTGGAACCCTAGAGAAAGATGTTCAAATGTGATAGTAAAGACTGGAGCTCCTCTGAAGAAGCAGAACTGAGAATTCTTTCTCTTTTTATTCCATCTAGCCCTCACTATTGGTTTGTGCCATCCCACACCCAGCGCCCTCACTCTTCATTAAGTTGGTCATGCTGCCGTACTCAGAACTTCATTAAACTAATTTAGTAGGAGCTGCTCAATTAAGTTGACAGCAGCATTTTCTTTTGTACCAGTTAAAATATAGAATGCTACATTTAGACAATGGACCACACACTTTATTTATATTACTTCACATCATATATAATGAGTAACGAAGAAATAATTTTGTTCTTTTGAAGGGTTATATTCATGAATTGATTCTACTTGTGCTGTTAACAGAGTTAACTAATTATAAAAGTGGAAAATTTAAATACCTATAGAATGAAATAAGCTAAAGAAAATTGCTAGCGTTGAAGCAATAACAGATCATATAAATTCTGAACTGCTTTTGTTTTTAATTCATGCTCTTCATAGATGTGGGATAGTCTGTGTTTATGCTGATAATCTTTAGACTATCTGAGTGATCTTTTCACGTTATGTAACATTGTATTTTATTTTCCTCCAGATATAGCTGTCATTAATATATATTTTTAAAGAAAAATAATGTCCTGTTTCCAGATAATTCACAGAAACATTGAGTTCATCTACTTCTAACTGTTTTGCACAAATGAAGTGATATTTAGCAAAATATATGGGGTTCGGTGTGCTGGCAAATACTTGTAACTCCAGTGTGATGGATAGCGAGGTAGGAGGATAGCATCTAGTTTTAAGCTATCCTTGGGTACATGCCACACTGAGTTTAATGCCAGCCTGAACAACAGACACAAATGCTGTCTAAAATAATTTAAAAATGTATGGAGACTTTATACATAACGAAGATATAAATGTTTACCCCTGAAAATTAGCACAGGAGTCGGTTTGTAGGTGACATGTACTTAAAGTCAACAACTCTGCATTAGAAATTTATGACTTAATGAAAAAAATGAATGGCAAAATTAGAAAATAATCAATATACTTCACTAAGTTTATAGTACATTTTATGATAAATATAATTTGTTGCCTGTTATATTTGAAAATTTGGAGAGAAAAATATTCTTACTTGATCATTTATAGTGGTCCTTACTTTGAATGAAAATCTCTTCCTTAATGTATTGATCTTACTAAGATTCTATTTATTTATCAAGGCTAATGAAGAGACTTAATGAAACTTAAACCAGAAGGCACTTCCAGTTTCACATAAGGAATAGGAGTTAGTTGGTATCTAAGAGCAGGTGATATTTATAGGAAAATATGAAGCAGTGGAGATAGATTTATTTTAGCACGCATGGACAGTGAGTGTTTCTTTAATCACCTTATCTCTATTCCCTCAAATGTGTGGCTCCCTACAAGAAACCATTTCTATCATGAAACTCTTAATCTATAGCATGATTGGTTTTGTGTTCAAGCTGTCCAACTATATATTCTCTGGATTATATTATCCTATGTCTAAATTTATTAGTCTTTATACAGTAATTCTAATTTGCAGTTGATTCCTGTTCTAAAGTATTTCATCTCTTCTCAACTGACAGTGACCCTGTCTCTCTCTATTTTTAATCTTCTGTCTTTATTTGTTTCTCTATTTCTCACATGCACCCACACAATCAACCAACCCCATACTCCCAGCGTTACTTGGCCTGTGGGTTATAGCTCTTAACATCAAAATGTTGGATGAAGTCAGTCATAAACATATATGTCACAGTAAAATATATGATCAAGGACCATTACATGCACAGTCTTATGTGAGGAATTCATAGATTTATAAGCCTTAAATTATTTTACTTGAGGAAAGAGATTTCCAGAGTTAAGTAAAATAAAGTCATTTTTCTTCAATGAAGGCCATTCTCCAAAATCAATAATGAAGTCACTTATATAAATAAGCCCAACAGTGTGCTTCATTGAAAAATAGAGATACTAAAAAAGCTTTTCTTAGTATTTCTATTTTTTTTTTTTTGTCTTTTTGAGACAGGGTCTTGTTATGCAGTTGAGGCTCGCCTTGAGCTCACTTTTGTAGCCCAGACTGGTCTCTAACTCTCACCGATCCTCCTGCCTCAGCCTCCCGAGTGCTGGGATTACAGGCATGAGCCACCACGCCCGGCTCTTAGTATTTCTAACAAATGCTGTTGAGTGTGTGGAAGAGGGAACACCTGTTAACTTTTGACGGGAATGTGAATTAGCTTTTCTATAATGGCAAACATGTTGCAGGATCCACAAGAACAAAAAAATAATAATTATCCAATGTCACAATTACACCACGGGATATGTATCCAAGGACAATGAAATCTGTGTTATACTAGTAGTTACAACCCCATGTCTATTGGAGCCCCATTCACAATAGCTAAAAAAAAATAGAAACATTGTAACTCTTTGAAAATTGAGAAATACATAAAGAAATTGTGGTACATGTATCCAGTAGAATAGCATTCATTTGTAGAAACAATGAAGTTTTGTTATTTGTAACATGACAGTCATTATAAAGCAATAAACCAAGCACAGTAAGATTCATACTGAGGAACAAGGTGGGGTGGCACACACATGCAATGTCAGGTCTTGGGAGGCTGTAAACAGGCAAATCATTATGAGTCTGATCTAGTAGGGAGACACTGAGCACCTTGTATATTCTTTTCTAAAATACAAAGAAAAAGAAACTCATACTGAATTATCTCTTACTCATATGTGGAATTGAAAAATATTGATTGGGTAGGAGTTACTAGTGTGTTCATGATTACCAGAAAGTAGAGACTAGAGAGAATCTCTGGCAGGGAGTGAGAAGAAGCTGATCAATGGGCACTAAGTGATGAATAGGAGAAAGGTCTTGTGTACTACTGCACACTATGTTGACTGTGATGATTATATAGTGCATAGCTCAAAAGCTAGAAGAGCAGATTTTGAAAGTATTTCCTCTAAAGAATTACTAATGAATACAGGAAATATACATGCTTGACCTTATTTGAACATTATATAGGGTATATATGTACTGTGACATCATACAACTCCCACTTAATAAGTTTAATGCATCATTGTGTCATTTCCATAAAAGAAAAAGCTATATGATTAATTTCAAGTTAATTAAATATGAACATCTATAATTCATTAGATACAAAATATACTTCTTATTATTATATGCAAAATATCACCACAGAGAAATAGACTATGTCTCTTACTTTAGTTTCAACATTTTATTTCTGTGGCCTCTCTCAATCTGGGTAATTATAAAGAAATAATGCAAAGTGTGATTGATACAAAGTTAGCCTGGGATAATACATAATGCATTCTACCTATCTAAAATTTCTTTTGTCTCCTGTCTTAGCCCTTTTATCTGAAATAGTATCATATTTACAAATCTATAATTAGAGAAAGAATGATGATCAGCTTTCAGTAATAATTGATAATATGTATCCATTATATAATATAAATTGCCAGTTATATAGTATGGCTATTTTCTCTCATTATATATGTGCCACGTAGTTATTGAGTAACAACAAAACAATGAAATTCTTGTCCTACTGGTGAGAAAAATTAGTACTATGATCTTACCCATACCACTGTCAGGAAAATAAAACTTTTGGTCCTGTATAGTATTTTGGCTGTAATAGTCTTCAGAAGAATTACGATTGATTTTAATATCCATCTTTTGTATGGATTATGAACCTGCAAAATATTTTAACTTCGAACTTTAAGCTTTGCAGTACTCTGTACTTTGATTGGTTTCATTTCTGCGTTGTCCATCCAGGATACAGCAGTTCTATTCAGTGAAAAATGGAAATATCTAATGAATCACACTTGAGAATATAGATAAGTTCAGAATTATACTGTTTATTATCTTCTGAGAATCTGTAGGACATTAAAATTTTACTGGTACAGTATTGAGACAAAGAATGTAATGAGAATTGTAGATGATAAGCAGCAACATATGAATATTTTGTGACAATGAGTATAACTGAGAAGATGAACTACTTAAACCACTCCAATTGTGATAAAAAGTCTACTTTATTGTTGTTATGTTTTGTTTCTTTTATATCCATGAGACATTTAAGAGAAAGGCACACACACAAATATATGTATATATGTATATATATATATATGTGTGTGTGTGTGTGTATATATATATATATATATATATATATATATATTCAAGATGGTTGAATATACTACTTTATTATAATTTTAAATTGGATATTATGGTATAAGAGTAATATTGGTTCAAGTTCCACTACAATTATCTAAAAATATCAAATTTAAAGCCAATAACTGGTGCCTGTAGTCAGGAGCAGGGGCTAGTTTTCAATATCTAGGCCTGCAGGGTCATCCCCACCCCTGACGCATGCTGAGACAGCAATTGAGACTATGCATGGTGGCCAGTACCTGTAATCCCAGCTCTTGGAAGGCTGTAAATAGGTGGAATACTATGAGTCTGATCTCATAGTGAGATCCTGAACATCTTATATACCCTTATTATTATATAATAATTATATATTATATATTATATAATAATTCTATGATAATAATAATGTCAATAAAGTTCGAAAATACATGGTTTTCTGTCATCAGTGACACTTGCATGTATGATTGAAAGCAATATACTATTTCTATATAGAAACCATTATTAAACAAAAATATCAGCATGCCACCTTATACAGCAAGACCTGTAGACATTAAAATCTGTTACATGGGCAAAGCTCTAAATAAATTAAAGAATTCATATTCATCCTATATCACACAGGTAAAGCTAAGATGTCAAAGCCTCACTTTGCTAATAGTTTTTCCTTGTTGCTTAGTACATGTTTCAATGTTTTTAAATAGCACATGAATTGATAAACGCACAGGGTGTTAGGAAATAGAACAGAGGGCTGAAAAGCAGCAGACTGTGTTGATAGGCATTCTTAGTATAGTGAATTTTTAATGGAATTCTGTAATTACAGGTAAAATATTTTAAGCGTTTGCCTGAATTCCTTTCTTTGTGAAAGGAAGAGAATCGCATCCTGTTGTCACTTACCATACTTTTTGCCAAATCTCTGCAGATGCAGAATGACACAATTTGATTTCTTTTCAAATTATCTTTTAACATCTGGTTCAAAAGATACTTTTATGACTATGAGCCATGTACAACTTCTCTGCTCATTAAGCCTGAAAATTCAGTAAGTGTTTGATATGCTGGGACTAAGATACCTCTTAGAAAGCAGCTGTCAGATGACTTGCTGAGTTCTCTTTCTCCCTTCACCACAGTGATTGGATGGAATCCAGCCAGGTTCTGGACATACACAGAGTGAGAATAATTTGGTTAAGCAGTATTTAGATACTCATGCTAAGTCTCTGACCACTGCCTGTACACTTAGAATGTCCTCTTATAACACAAATGAAGAACAAAATCTTTAGGAGTCCACTTTCCCTTCTTGAAACCATAGCAAACAATACATTATTGATGTTAAAATCATATTAACATGTTGCTACAATATAGGTATCTTTTGGATCTGTATTTTTTGTCAACATATAGCTGATAATTATATCATTTATATCTTTAACAATAAAAATAAGTGTTTATTTGAATAATTTTCTCCAAATGTATTTCTAATTTGGTGTTTGTTATGTACATTGGCAATATGTTAGAATACTTTCCCACATAATGAATTATGTTAATCATCGGGGAAAATTTCTATCCTTCTATCATTAATGCTGTGGCTATGGCTTTGTCACTAGAATTTGCAAAATTCTCACCTGGACAGTTGGATAATGCCTCAAATTTTTGTTTATAATTGAGTTTATAGTGAACTAAGAAGAAAAAAAACAAGCAGCATCTAAGAAAATTCTGAACTAATAATATTTTCATATAAAAGTTCTAAGAATACAGTAGCCCTTTGTTCACAGAATGGTTGGAAGCATTGATCTTGTTCCACCTTCTTTCTGGAGTATAAAAACAGCCATATTATATGCTGCACTGCAGAGATGAGAAACATATGATATGCATTCTCCAACAGGCTGTTTGTATCATTGAAAGTTCTAAATCTTTGCCATTACTGCCCCATAGATTTACTAACAGTGAAAATTAATATATAAACACTAAGGTGCAGCAGTGATCTAAGGCTCTAATTTCATTCTCCCTTCTCATTTCCTGACTGCTCAGCCTGCTTCATCTCACTGGATGTAAAATGTTGGCTTTGGTAATTTCACCTTAATCTCCCCTGGGCCCTTCAATTCCTTGTACACTTTTCTCTGTTATATGCACTTTGACCTACCTGCCTTCATGAAATTTATTGTATCTATCCAACACTGAGTACTCTTAACATTTGTAGGATTCCCCATTTTTGACTTGGCCTAAGAAGAATCAGCTGTTTCTACAGACTTAATATAAGGGCAATCATTCCTGAATGGTGGCAAATGGCCAACTAAAGCATTTTTAAAAAGACTGACATACTTATGCTTTAGTTGTCATAAAGGTGGAAAACTAGATCCAAGGTGAAGTTCCTAGGATAACAATTAAAAGTGTCACAAGATTTCAGGCTTAGGAATCTTTACTGAATCTCTATGTAAAGCATATTTAGTACAGAACAATGTAAAAGAGTAGATTTCATTGATGATTCATTTTCATTAATGAAAATTCATTCATAGCATTCATTTTCATTGAAAAGAAACATAAATCTAACCTTCAGCAATTTCCTAAACCTTTTCTTGAACCTCCTTTGTGCCATCAGTTCAGTGTTTTATTTGAAGATCCAGGAGGGAGCATTCTCCTGGAATGAGGGCAGACAAAGTAGGGTGACAGAGGAAGACCAAACACTAGGGGAGGAGTAAAGGCAAGAGGTACTTTGAGAACTTCATTAAAACTCACAGATTGAGAACATAAGAAGTAATAAGGGTTTGAACCCATTGCTCCCAGAACATAGAAAGAAGGGACAGGCCTTGGCAAATTATCCACATGATGCCCAGGGACTAAGTGTTAGAAAGAAAACAATCGGCCTTCTGCAGTAGCCCATTCTAGTATTTTCTTGAGACACCTTTATTACTACTCCTGTTCTCAGGGTGGAAATGGAGGGACTCTTACTTGTGGGGCCCTAGGTGAAAGAATATTGGACCTTGTGGCAGTATCATATATAGCATTGTATTATAACCACCCCTTTCGAAAAGCCAGTTGCTGACTGTTGTGCCCCCTACCATCAGTGCCAGAAGACTTTCAAACAATGTCAGACACACATTAATAGAATCCTAACCCTTCTGCCTATGGCCTGCCAGAAATTTAGTTATTCACTTTCACTGTTGCTAGGAAATCTTGGATAACAGCAATTGGTAACCCACAGTGGTAACTGAGAGCTCTTGATTGATTCAGAATGTGAAATACTGTTTTCTCAGATGGGCCATCCAGTTGTCCTGCTGGAAAAGCTGTCAACAGACTCAAGGGAGGTCTCAGTATGTTATGAAGCTGGGCCCAGGGCTCTGCACCATCCTTATCATTCTTTAGAGTCCAGATACTGGTGAGTAACATCTTGTTGCAGATTCCTGGTTCCATTTTTGTCCACAGTTGCCACTATAGATGAAGGGTCATGCTCTACAAGATTTGAAAAAAAATGAAGAAAGAAAGGAAAGAAGGAAAGAAAGAAAGAAAGAAAGAAAGAAGACAGCAAGCAATTAAGAAAGATACTAAAAATAAATATGTAAGGGGCTGGGGAGATAGCTCCGAGGCACAAGTGCCTGCTGGGCAAGTGCAAGGTCATGAGTTCGAACCCTAGTCCCACAAAAAATAAATAAATAAATAAATAAATAAATAAATAAATAAATAAGTAAGTATGTAGTGACCAGAAAATATGTGAAATATGTAATTGACTTAACCTACCTATAATGGGTAAAAAACACTACCTTCTCTCCTCCAACATAAAGGAAAATATTTCCTTTGTCCAATAACTCTTTTATATGAAATCTCTTTTAAGCACCAGGCTACATGATTGCCCACTATAACAGCCTTTTGGATGGCATCATTTCCATATATCCCCAAGGCAGCAACAAAAGGTCTAGATGTCTGGCATTGTTTCTTAATAGACACAGGATAGAAGATACTGGTCTTTCATGACCATGTACTTATCCATAACTTATTCAGGCCATTGTTTACGTTCTAGTAGATTTTCGTGGAAAGTCTTCTGAAATTAAACACTGTTCCTCTTACGAACTCAAAGAAATTTTAAGTACGTTGACAAACACTATGGTTTCTCTCAAAGAAACAACAAATAGACCCATTTCTGTTAAATTTTGTTGTTGTTTAACCCATGTTATATGCTAGAATAAAAATTTCCTTATGCGTAAAGCCCCACAAGCCAGAATAGCTAGTTGTTATATTTAAACAAGTTTAAAAATACCTACTCTTAATTTCAGCAATCTTAGCATCTAAATTTATATTCTTCAAGTTTTATCTCCTAAGTTTTTCTCTTGCCCCCTCAAACTACTTGTTCCCATTCTAGTCACACAGTAAAGAAGTTCATACTGACTTTTGTCTTAAAAATTAAGCAATTTTACTCAGCTATGTACTTACACATTTTCAGTATAATTCCTGGAGAAAAATGATCAGGATTGATTTCATGGGGTGGTGTAGAAATCGAGCTGAATGTTGGCAAAGGCCAACTTAGTCAGGAAAATTAATTTTCCCTTCTTCCTTTAGAGAGACTTGGCAACTTGAATGAAACCAGGAACCAAAAGCTTACAAGTCCTAGAATTCTATTACTGGGGTAACCAGTTGCTAGGCAAGGAAGGGACAAAAGGAGCCCTGAGGGCAAAGGGAATAAACTGTGGCAGGATTTGACGCTAACTGTGGGACTGCTTTTCACACAGGGCTTGATGTATAGCAAAAGAATTCGCAACATTATCTTCAGGGCTTGCTAGTTGGAAAGAGAAATCATTTCAAAAAGGATTTAGAACAATCAAGAAAGCATGATGTGTTTTTCTTTCTGAAGATTTAGCCATAGGAAGGTAGTTACTGCGTCTGTTCTGTGAATTTAGCACATAATCCTTGAGCAGTGTGCCACAGATTATGTTTTGATTTAAACTACCAATTTGAGGATGCAAACTATGTACTTGATGGATAACAGAGTTCTGGGAGGTTAATTGTTTTTCAATCTGTGAAAACAAAATAAAAATAGCAATATAAAAATTTGCAATAAGCATTATCTATTCCAATCAATTTGTATTTTTTCCTTTATGTTTCTATCCAGTTTGTCAGCTTTGTGTGTGTGTGTGTGTGTGTGTGTGTGTCTGAGCACACTCACGTGTGTCATTGTCAATGTGTGTTTCTATGTATTTCCTGAAATAGTAAGGGATGAAAATTATTATATAAGTAGAAAGGGGAATAAAAGTTGCAATTATAATTAATTTATGAATATTGGCTGATATTTTGCCCAGAAGACTTTCTTTCATAAGAGGTTTGAAGTTGTTCCAACCTAAATAATTTTCCTTTCCATTTCTAAGCAAGTATACATTCATAACTTTTATTTTCTGTCATTAATTTCCATGTTATTTTCTTTAAAATTGCAATGATCATCCACTCATCTTCATTACTGATATTTTTGACATATTTAACCATAAACTCAATTCATTTACCTAAGACAGATATTAGAAAGTCTAGACCTTAAACATTGTCTTCTTTTTTTCTTATCTGTATATGCTTTTACAGCTCAATAATAAAGTATACTTCCTTTATTTCTCAAAGAAAGGTATCATTATCAAAAACATGTGCTGTAGTTTATAGGCACATGTTATGGTTTGTGTATAACTGTTCCCCCAAATCCTCATGCAGTCAAGGGGCAGCTTCTGGAGTTTGTAATCAATTATTGTGGATGTGGCTCCTGCACCTCCCCTCGAGAAGGTGATTTGCATTTCAACATAAGGAAGAGAAGTTAGTTGTTTCAGCTGCTGCTACTCTCCTCCTTTGCTGCTGCCATGAAAGGTTGCCCTCTGCCATGTGCCAAGCTGCCTTGGAGCCACTTGAATAGGGGCTTAAACCGCCAGTAACTGTGAGCTAAACAAACCTCTCCTTCCTTAATTTGAATGTCAGGTATTTGTCTGAGCAACTGGAGAAGGGTAACTAAGAGAACATGAGACATGAAGAGTGGAACAGAAAGAGGATAAAGGAGGACAATATATAAATTCAATGTACTAGTACAAAGGAAAGGTCACAGCTTTAAAGTAACAGAGCTCATAATTATATTTGAAGTCTCTATGTCAGCAACTTCGAGCCTGGGTGCTTTGTCTATCTATACATAGCCTACTGAATGTTTCTGTCTCACTGAAAAATGAAAGCGGCCTCTTTCCCAGAGGAATCTGCTCATTTGACTAACAATTCACTGTTTTACTATTAAGAAATCTCTTGACTCCACAACTTAAGTTTCTATTCTTGCTTCAGTTTGTTATTCTCCAGTCCTTATGTACAAGAAGACATATTCCTAGTATATTCTTAGGTGGAGTTTTGAAACCATATTAGCACTTGTGATATTATAGTGAATAATGTAACTGTAGTGATTACATGCTAAGTATTAATTTGGTAAGTCATATTTATATAAGTAGTTTTCATATGAGAGGTGACATTGCTTTGTCTGAATAATGATAGCAAAGCCACAGAGAATGATTTTACTATTATTAACATTATTATTAAATACTTAAAACAATAAGAATCATAAGATATTTTTACTTCGAAATACCTGTTTAGTGAAGACATCTGCTCAATTGTGTTACAGGAAAATGTATGGGGTTCAAATGCATGAGAACAGTGACAGAAGTGATGAATCCTAAAATCTCTCCAAAGCCATGATGCTCCCTTTTCCCCCATTTATCTCAGATTATTTTTTGCTTAATTTTTATTATTTTACAGGCATACATATTTACTGAATGTCTATTGCATGAATCCACTGTGTTAAATGTGAATTATAGTAAAAAATAGTATGAAAAGAAGGTGTTTTTAGGTAATATTGAGAATTTTCAAGGAGGGCTGGCCAGATGGATCAGCAGATTAAAATGCCTGTTTTAGGCAGGTGCAGGGACTAGGTTTGATCCTCACTGGCTTCACTCCAGGAGCGCACTGCATCCTGGATTGAGACTGGATGGGAGTGGTCCTGTGCACCTGGAAATCAAGAGCATTGGAAGCTGAAAACCAGAGCGTCACTATGAGTCTGATCTGGGTAGTGAGGCCCTTTAGATCCTGCATTAAATACATAAAAAAGACATTTGAAGGAAACAAATTGCATTTATAAAACAAATGAAGTATAGCACAGAAAAAAAAAACAGCTATTGTTCTCAGGACATAGGCTAAGACAATGGAAATAGACAAGGAATAGTAGTGTGTTAAAATACTTGAACATATTTCATATGAGATTGTATCTCCAGTTATGATATGATATATATATATATATATATATATATATATATATAGAGAGAGAGAGAGAGAGAGAGAGAGAAGGAGGGAGACAGGGAGGGAGAGTAGGAAGAATATTCTATGTCAAGAGAAAATAACAAGGGTAGGAATAAAGGGAGAATAATGAAATTTTTGTAGTTCAGTTTTCATCCTATTGCTCATATTTGGCAGAAATAGAAATATAAAAAGATATTTGGATCTTCTAGAGACAGAAATCAATCAGATAACAAGTATCATATTGCTCATTGTGGAATATTAGAAGGCATTACAATTTTAAAGATAAATATGAAACTAGAATCATGTTACCAGTTACCTTTTAACAGAAAAATCTATCAGGCTAACTAAATTTTTCATTGAATTAGTAATAAAGTACTGCTTTTTGTTTTGTGCATCTGAATAATTGCTTTGATGATGGAAAACTGTAATGGAGGTAGAGTATATTTCCCAAAAAATAGGTTACTTGTGAAATCAGCTAACATAGAAAGGCATCATTCATTATAAGAGGCTCTTATTTTATGCTATAACTTCAGGTATTGTTCAATGTTCTTTGCCAATATTGAAAACTATACTGATATGCTAAGTGTTGGTCATCCTAGGATTTGTTTTCTTTTACACAGCAATTGAGTATTAAAAATTTGGCTATTCTACCAGTGCTACGTAGATATTTTCCCAAAGAATGTTCACTGATACAGAGCTGAAAGACAAATTGTCATTTAAAATATGTCTTTTCTCTTTTAGTTATCAAAAAAGTCAGGATATAGAGACAAGGATAAATTTCTCTTTTTCCATTAAGCCAATAAGAAGGTGACAGAAAGACTGTCATCATTATTTCTGGGAAATAGTTGTCACAAAATCCTGTTCATTAACTCACCTTCAAAATATAACCATGGCTGTAGAAAATTTTCTAAGTTTAAAATATCTGAAAAGTATTTTTAGAAAATAGATCAGATATTTTTAGAAGTCCATGTCTGTCTAATTCAGTGTATGAAACCATATGACTCATGAAAGCATGCCATTATCTCAGAATGCGCCAGGTATTAGTGTTCTGCTGTAGAACTGTAGGCAGTGGTCTTGTCCTCTCTCCTGTCCACTGTGTGTGGTAAGTGATGAAGTAGAATAAGAGAGAGTGTGGTCATTTATCATCACCAATAATGGCAAAGGCAGCTTATAATATTCTCTTTACTGCTGAATGTGAAGTTCAACATACAATTATTAATTTTCTGGAGTGTTTAGATTCACAAACATAAGCTCTAATGTTGTTAATGTTCTTTTTTGTCTTTAAGAGAGAGACTCACTATGCAGCTCAGGTTGGCCTGGAACAAACTTTGTAGCAATGGCTGATCTTGAACTCACAGTGATCCTCCTGCCTCAGCCTCCCCAGTGCTGAGATTAAGAGCATGTGCCACCACACCTGGCATTAATATGTTTTTGAGTCAAATATTGCAATACAATAAATAAAAAAACAGATGATTTCATTGCACACATCAGAAGTCAAAAATTCTTTCAAGGTTCATTACTTAAATTTTTCTTGCTCTTCTGAGAGTCACAATTGGAAATTAAGTAGTGATACGATTAGTCACATGAGGAAAAAAGGAAAAAAGAAAAACAAATAGATTTTTGATCACTTACAGCGCTTTAGACATTTGATATATAATTTTTTGTTTAATGGTCACAGAAAGCATATCAGCTAGTTAGTACCACTGTAATGCTGTATAGAAAAGAAAAAAAATTATTGATATAATTAATAATTCATTTCCCATGGTCACATACCTAGTTAATGGCAAGCAATATTTCCAAAAAGCCTGACACTGTATCTTCTTATATTCAAACACATGGTGTCCTCATTATAGTTCCAGGTCAATTTCTTAGCTGGTTAAGAACGTATGTGTAACAGCTCCTAGTTTAATGCATGAACTCATTGATATCCTCCAAGAGAAAGGTTACTAAGGGAGAAATCATCCAAGGTCTAATGCTCACATCTCTGAAAGCCTTCCTGTGTAGAGATAGAGAAAATAATTCAAACATTAACTACAGGTTGGTGTCCAGTTAGAGGTGAGGAATAGAACTGGGTAAAGGGGCAGCTGAGTTGGGGACAGACAAAATAGGATAGCATCAGGTAACAATTTCTGAGGAATTACAGTCAATAAGACTCTAGTATTATTAATAGTAACATTAAAATAAACATGGACTCTTGAGTTATGACAGGGTTAAGAGGTTATTTTACACAGCCTCAATTATTGGACAAACAGAGGAAAGTAAATGTGTGTGTATGTGTGTGTGTGTGTGTGTGTGTGTGTGTGTGCTTAAAGAAATTGGAGGTTTTGAGTCTTCTAAGCGAAGTACTAAGAACTCTAGTGTTCATCTTTAAAATCAGGTCAATACATTAATTAAAAATAAAATAAAACTCATATGTTCATATACGACATATCATATAAAGTAAGGCACAATCATATATTAATAAATACAATTACAAAAAGTTATTGAAAAGGGTATAGTATATAGTAAATAGTGTGTCATGTATAGTTAATAATTATTGAACCAGGGAGGTAAATCTATGTTCAAATATTTGAGAATTTGTTTTGAAAAGCAAAAATTTCAGATTAGTTTCTTTTTATTTATAATTGAAACTCTGGAAATTCATGATTGAAATAATTTATCAATTTATCCAAAATTAATTGTGTGAGAAGTTCTCGCTAAGGTATCAGAAGAGTACAGATCAGAATTTGAATCTCATCTTTAATAATTACCAAACTGAAAGCCGGGCGTGGTGCCGCACACCTGTAATCCCAGCACTCGGGAGGCTGAGGCAGGAGGATCAGTGTGAGTTCGAGACCAGCCTGGGCTACAAAAGTGAGCTCAAGAGCAGCCTGAACTACATAGTGAGACCCTGTCTCAAAAATACAAAAAAAATAATAATAATAATTACCAAACTGAGACTAGTTTATTAACTTTTACGAATCACATTCTTCATATTTGGAAATCAGAATTATAGAGAGAAGGACACTTTCATTCATAAAGATGACCATCACATACCACATGCTTAACACATCCTCTCATTTCTTTTACATATAAGTGGGACATTCTTTATAGAGAAAACAGGGATGAAAATATCTCTTCTAACACTTTCAGGACTTTTGACAGAATTAAATATGATAATCATTTGAAATTGTTTTTCAGACTGTATATAGCTTCACATACGCTCAGCTGGCATAAATTTGAGTGATATTTCTGGAACAAAAACACTTTCAACACATTTTAAATAACTCGGTGTAGGTGGCCACCTCTTCCATCTACATATAATGCTGTTTCTCACTTCTTAAATCATTGCAGTGGGGGAGGATTAGCCATGCAAAAATCACCATGGCATAAAGAGCTCTTTTTCAATTTGTTTTACACAAATTGGTACTATAGAAATCTCACACATTGTTGTATTTAATGCAGTAGCTGTGCTAGAATAAAAAAGCCTGAATTTCTTTATTTGACTACATATTTAATTGGGTTTTAGAATCTTGTGTTTCACAGCAGGAATCTTGTAAAGTCTCTGTGATGATTTGAGAGAAAAGCCTGGGGGGGGGGGCTGGAAAGAAGGTTGCCTGGTTTTCTGATTGTGAATATCTGATTGATTGATTTTCTCAAGGATTTAAGCCTTAAGGAAAAAAAAAAAAAAGGAATAACATTTTCCCACCACAAAGCTCTCTGACCCCTCTGAAACGGTCAAATAAGTGGCTTTCAGAAAGAAATATAACACTTTTGTAGACTAACTATAATTCAACATGTGGGAAATTTACTGATGAAATTTAAATTTGAAATAATAATGAACATTATCCAGAGAGACCATTCTTAATTTTCCTCTGAACTATTCTGTAGTACTGAAATAAGTGTTTGAAGCCCTTGAGTAATAATAAAGTACTGGATTTATCTATCTGCTTTGTAAAATTATTTCTTCCATTTCTAGTTTTAAGGTAACCAATTGAAGTTTTTATTTTTGGGGAAAAGAATTTACCACTAGAAAGGACTATAATGTGGACGGCTAAACACTGAGAAAGTGCTTATTAGAAATTTCCTAAAGAATATGAACTGGCGAGACAGCTCAGTGGAGTAAAGCACCTGATTAGACAAGCTTAGGGAGCCACACAGGGACCGTGGTTGAGTTCCTGGCAACACATGTTATACTAGCCCCATTCCCAGGGAAGGCTGAGCCAGCCATAAAAATACAATTTCTAGAGAATAAAGAATTTTGTGTAGATGTCAAGGTCTCAACAGCTGCTTAATAATATTGGCCAGATAGCTCAGGGGACTAAATGCCTGCTTAGGCAAGTGTAAGGGTGGGGCTTTGATTCCTGGCACCACATACAGCACTGGCCCCAGCCCTGGGCCATCAAGTCTGGGTGTGATGGTGCACTCCTGTAATTGCCGTGCTCGAGAGACTGAAAACAGGAAGATCACTACGAGTGTAAGCTGTGTAGTGAGACCTAGTACCAAATAAATAATCATGATGATAATAATAATAATAGGAATAATAATATTTGAACCTAATTGATAAACCCTGACATAAACACTAAGCTGTTTATACATTTGATCAAATCAGGGCAAATGGAAGTATGGTGTATTATACTCTTCAGAGTAATCTGGACCCTTAGTTGTATTTGTAGCTTCTCAATGTTATTAATGGTAGGGTTGGAAGGTGCTGAAAAGGTAGATAAAATTTACTGAGGAACAGAATTGTCTGGGAATCCTAGATTTGGATTTTTTTTTTTTTTTTTTTTTTTTTTTTTTTTTTTTTTTTTTTTTTTTTGTGGAACTGGGGTTCGGACTCACGATCTTGCACTTGCCAGGCAGGCACTTGTGCCACGGAGCTATCTCCCTGGTGTATATTTGAATATTCTACCTCTGAATTTCTAATTCATTTTATCTGTGCTAAGACCCAGTATTCGTGCTTATATGTTTCTTTTTGCTTATGGAGTGCTCTCTAAAACACACAAAGAAGTGCAAAGGCTCATCTCCTCCTAGTAGGAATACCTCCCAAAAACCTACTGCCAATTCAAAATACCAGAAATCAAAATGCATTTATTACACCTAACCTATAGGCCATCCTATATTTGTGGCTTGGCATACTATTATGATTTTGTGATAGGATTGTGAACTGTGACTCTCAGTCGTTCAATATACTAATTCAATAAATGCAACACATCATGTAAACAGAAGCAAGGAGAAAGTCACATGATTATTTCAACTTATGTGGAAAAACATTTTTAAACATTCAAAATCAATTTTGAAAAACAAATCTGAGAATAATAGTCATTGAAAAATCTTGTCTCACTCTGATAAACACCATTTATAATAAACCTTCTGCCTGCATCACACTTGATTGAGGAAACTGTTGTCATGAAATTGAGAGCAAGGCAGGATTATCCATCATAACCATTCTGTTCAGTATAATACTTGAAATTTAAACCAGATCTGTCAAGTAAGATGATGAAATGAAAGGGATACATATAGTAAAGAAACTCAAAATATCCTCATTTGAAGGTGATACAATTCTGCAATAGAAATCACGCACCCAAACTTCCACAACATTTTTTGAACTAGTAAACAATTTTGGCATGTAGCATAATACAGTACTGAGGTGACATGAAATAAGTGAAAGACTTGAAAAAGGACATCAAGGGAGAACATGTGAAAATAGACATCTCTTACACATACTCTGTTTCTGGAGTGGCACAACCAATACTGTCAAAGTGACAGTACTACTAAAACTGAATGCTATGATCTGTATCAGAATAAGCTTCATGTGCCCACAAATGGGGATTTTGTGAGGAAATCAAATCAAAGGGACGTGATACTTACCAGCAGATTTGTTCGCTGATTAGTTCATAGTTAAATATGATGTTGGCATGTGAAGCCTATACAGAAGAGATAAGTCACTGGTGGTGTGGTCTAGAGTATTTCCTTCCTGCATGACTTGATTTTTCTCTATTTCTCCCCTCATCAAGCCCTGAGCAGTTTTTCTCTCCTGTGTTCCTCAGTTGTGCTACCAAGCCTTTGAAGCAGCCAACTATGGACTGAAGCCTCTATAGACTGAGCCAAAAAGAAATCTTTTCTCCTTTAATTTGTAGATGAAGGATAGGCAAAATTTATTGTCATGTGCCAATGTTACTGATAAACACAAGATAAAGGTTTATCAGTTCTGTACTGTGCTAACTAATGGTCAACTTATAACACCCCACTGAACTGAGTCAGCATGGTTCTCGATATTAATGGCCCATCTGAGAATTGTTGCCAAAATTATAAATGGAGAACTGAAGGAAAAAATGATATTTTGTTGATTCTCTTAGGAAAGCTTGTCATGATGTTTATATATATATATATATATGAACTCAGATCTTCTCATCCTTGGAGGAGCTCAAGTCCTCACAGTTTCAGGGGATGGCTGTGGTTATCTTCAGGAGAGCTTTGATTTTACTTTGAGTGTGGTTCCCTGGCTCTACTACAGCTCTCTTAGCCTGATGGCACATATCTTTTAGCCCACCATCACAGGCTTTCTTGCTTCCACTATTAACTTTTTGGCCTCCTGAATGTGGGTCCTTGATACAGTCTTGTATAAAACATTGTCATGAGTTCTAGGTCTCAGTTTGGACATATGGAGGACACTGCCTCAGGGTTTAGATCTTCAGCTGGATTCATTCAGGACACTGTCATGGGATCCAGGCTCTCGGTTGGACTTTTTGCACCTCCAAAACATGGAGAATTCCCTTGCATTCTTCTATATTTCACTTTTTGGGTGAATATCATAAAATAATCTTATAAACTACGTGTTCTGTATTAAATTCTTTACCAGTAAACACTTACTCCACAGGTTTATAAAATGGTTCTAAATTAAAAGTTTGAAGAATTAATATTTGATTAAACACATTTTAAAATATTCAACAATTAGTATCAATTGATACATCTGCTTCCAGTTATGAAGCAAATCACAAACTTTTAAAAAGTAATCAGATTCTTATTGTTAAGCTCCTTTTTTATAAATCCTCAAGATAAATATGTGTAGGCAAATGAATACAACATTTGTTGAATGTTTCCTGTATTATGAGTAATATGCAAGATAATGTAAATATGATTTGAAATTTTAAATAACTTCTGTTCACATGGGGAAAATAAAACTAAATCATAAAGAAATAACTAATTATTGAATGTTGATAGTAGTTTTCTTAAAATTTAACTGAAAACAGAGATATGTGAGAGATAAGCAATCTAATCATACACGTTTCAAAAGAGGCAAGACTGAAATCTACTTTTCAGAATAAACATAATTTGAATAGGAAAATTGTTCTTAAATTAAGTCTTCCAAAAACTTATTACGAATGGAGTTGCAGGGAATTTTCAGTTACATTCTTGTATATTTCTTTTTGCTCATTCTTTATAAATAACACATAACATTTAAAAAGCAATCACATTATTTTAAAATAATGTAATTTATATTTGGGATATAAAGTAAGGAAAGCTTAGGCCTAAAAGAGGCTGACAAACATGCCTCTGAGCCACACAAATTTAGGAGAAATTGTTTTACTCATAATATTTGCTCAAAATATTGTCAGAAATCTTCATTTTCACATTTAGACTTTGGTAGATTATACTGAGGACTGTTCCCAAAGCTTGAGTTCATAATAAGATTTTGTCTTTCCATTTTATTCAATCTTAGGTGTTTTTGATTTACCCATTTTTCATGTTCTATTTTATATATGATTAACACAACAGGTTATTTCAGAATAACAGCCATGTGTAAAACTTAAGTACTCTCTAGAGAGCTTCAGATTATATGTTAAATATTCACTTGCTACACTGTTGAAGCTTATTTCTTTATTGAATTATTAAGCACAAATATCCTTTCTCTGTTCAATGGTGACTCATTTGTTATGGTTTATGTCTAGTTGTCCCCCCAAAGCCTCATGTAGTCACTGGGCGGGGACTTCTAGAGTTTGAGACTTGATCCATGATCCCTGGGATTATGGGTTTTAGTAGTGATGGGATTATGGGTGGAAGTACTTCTGGGATTATGGGTGTAGCCTAGGGTGGGAGCTAAGGCGGAGAGCCTGAATGTAATATAAGGAGAGACAGAGAGACAGACTGGAGCTCTAGCTGTTGCTGCTGCTCTGCTGCCATGTTGGTTGGCTGCCTCTGCCACCATTTTGTTGCTGTTCTGCCACCATGAACTGGATGCTCTCAACCCTGCTCCACTCAGCCTTGGGCCAGCCGAATATGGAGTGAAACCTCTACGAACTGTGAGCTAAATAAACCTTTCCTTCCTTCATTCTGAGTGTCGGGTATTTGTCCCAGCAACGAGCAAAAAGTAACTAAGACACTCATTGTACTATGTCAGTAGGAAACAAAAACAAAAGTTACTGTTGTCGCTAACATCTGAATTTGTTTCTATAACGAGGAAACCATACTGACTACCATATTTATTTTCATTTAGCTCTCTTGAGGACCATAAAAAAAAAGGTTTTCTAAAGGACCTCTGGCTACTCAACTGAAACAGTATTGTTTATGTTCACTATGCATGAAATTGCATAATTGTTTGGTTTCCATAAGATAATACCAACAGTTTTACCTCTTGCGCTTTTTACCCTATAATTCCAGAATTTTTCACCGGAATTAAAGAAATAGCACTGCAAATATTTTTAATTATACAATATTAAAATTACGAAAAGGGGTGAATACCAAGGTAGATTTTATTAAAGCTTGGTGTGCTTTTCAATATTTGCTCCTTGATACCATATTAAATTTCAGCATATATTTAGTAAGAAGATTAGTACATTTAAACAAGTAATAACTTTATACAATAAAACCTTATTATATTTGTTTAGCCTTGTGCTCTGGATCATTTGCGGAAAGAATTTGGAATTGCCAATATAAAGTACTCAGTACTCATTCTACTATTTGTAATAAAAGCTACATATTAGACATTACTAATTTCTGGACTCAAACTAAGAAGAAATACATCACCTAAATCATTTTCTTTAGGCCTAGATGAATTCACAGGTAATGACATTTAACCTTTTCTTATTAAAACCTCAACACACAATTAACTTCAAGTCTCTTGAGAATGCAATGTAGTTTATCTATTAATTTATTTTATGGCAATTACCTGACAACACAGTGGAATATAACACCATGTCTATTAGGAAATTGCAGTAAAAGGAAAACTGATGCTATAAAATATTTAAAAGCAAAGGAACAAATAAAATTTATAGAACAAATGTGCCATTATGTCGTTCCAGAAGCGTAATATATGCATTTACATACATGTAAGTTAAAACATATTCCATATATCTATTAAAAATATACAAATGTTGTATAGTTCATCACTAATTGGTTTTCTAGAAGATATTCAAAACTGTTCAATATATAAGATTTATTTTAATTTTAGAATAACATAAACAGTTTGTAGAAAGCAAAACATAATAAAAATTGTTCAAAGATTATGTTAAACTAAATTACTAGTATTCAAAAAATTTTCCCAAGGACTCAGTGGCATAAGCACCTGCTTGGCAAGCACAAGGTCCTGAATTCAATCTCTAGTACCACAAAACAAATGAAAACAACCCTAACTCTTTGGCCAGCCAAATAGCTCAGTGGATTAAAGCACCTGGAAACAGGCTCAAGGGCCAGGGGTTTGATCCCTGGGCCGGCTGTGCTGGCTGTCTTCCACAGGTACACAGAGACAGAAATTGAGACTGGGTGTGGTGGCACATGCCTGTAATTCTAGAACTTGAGAGGGTATATACAGGCAGATCACTACAAGTCTGATCTTGTATCGAGACATTGAGCCCTCTGTATACCTTTCCCTAAAATAATTTTAAAAATTCCTTTAGGAAATATTATATAGAATGAAGTATGACTATATTAACTTTAAAACAAAATTGTTGAAAGACTTGTCCTTACACATTTAGGAAAAACATTTATTGATAAGTTTTTTAGAAAATTACTTTTTGGCCAAACCCTTTGATGTTTAAAAGAAAAGGAACAAAGAAAATTTATAGAGAAAATGTGACCCTCTTCCTCCACAATATGTTGAAAAAAAATTTAAAAAACCATACCATGATTTCTCACATATCTAATATTATGTTAAATATAACTGCTACAGAAAAAAGGCCGTTAAAAGCAAAAGTGAATTTTAATGTAAAAGTGTCTGCTTACTTCCAAATCTTCTTTTATAAATATCCACCTATTTCATATGGTGTAGTAGGCAAGAGATCAGGTAGGACCTAGAAGACAGGAAGAGAAGATGTGAAAAGAAATACAGACTCTACAAAAAGAAAAAAAATGTCCAATTAAATATTTGGTTTGAGGTTATAGGCCAAACTCCATTAAGATATATACATTGTTCACCTGGTTTATTTTATTCTATAATTTAAAACAAGTCTGAAAATGCCAGTGAGTCAAAAAGGAACAAAGGAATACTGCCTGAAAAGCAAAGCTGATGAGCCATGAAAGTGACTAATTCATAATCACTTTTTTTGCCTACTTTCTGATGTTCTGATATCTTGTTTATGGTGGAACTCCATCTAGCATTATCAAATTCTGCTATATTAACTGTGAAATTTAGATTTCATTTCAAATAAAACGTAGTGTTTATAAAGCTGTTTGGATGTTACTTATAAATTGTTTCTACACTAAAAGAGATAATTAGTGATCAAAAGCACAGATACACCTAAATAAATAGAACCATGGGAAATGGCAGGTATTATTGCTATTCTAACAAGCTAACGTAAATGTTTAATTGTTTTGAATGATTTAGGCAAAAGCTACTGAAATATCTATTTACTGTGGATAAAAGCAATTGCTCAAGAATGTCTTGCACACCCATGCATAAGTTATCTACTTTTCCTGAATACAAGCATTTTTCACATTTGAAAATTAGCAATAGTTACACTGCCAACTTTCTGACTCATATTAAACAAAATAATACATGTAAAATACTTACTGCTAAGCCTTGTAAATACTTTTTTCTAGTTTTTTTTCAAAAGTTTGTAAACTTCTTCCTCTTGCAATAGTGGACAGTTCTTTACAAATGTATCACCCTAAATTGAATCTATATTCAAACTTGGGAAAAATATATATAAAGTTTGATAAGCTAATAGTATAGGGTTTGAATATTCTATTATATATGTAGTACGTAGTACAGAGAAACACTGATGTTGCAAGAGAGAAAATATATCTTTTCACAATTCTTATGTGTTTCTGTACAACTCATCGAAAGAATTCCTTCATTGGAAGTGTGCTTAAGATAACGTTGTCAAACATTTTCATGACCATCAAGTATTTCGAAAAAGGAGCAGATAATACTTAATTTTTTTCTCTCAATCTTTTAAGGGCTTTTTTTTTCTTTTCAATTTATTTTTTTCTTTTTTATTCTTTTAAAATTCATTGTATTGAGAAAAAGATAAAATAGCAGTGAAACACTTTAAAAACAGGTTAGTCAAATGGTTACAATAATTAATACATTGCATATTTTTGTGCTCTCAGTCTTTACTCAGAGGACAATATGTAGGTATGATATCTCCTCTAAACAGTATCAGTACAAACTTTTATTTTCAATGAACTCAGAGAAAGTAGCTGTATATCTATCCTAATTCTCTCACTCTCTTTCATGTGCGCACATGCGCGCATGTGTGTCTACGTGTGTATATTTTACATTACTTTTTTATTTCTTCTTCCCATTGTACATGCATATATCTGGTAATAAGAATAACTGGATGGAAGACAACTCTATGTATTATAACAAATACTATGAAATTCATGTTACTTTGTTAAATGAAATTCTATATCACTTTTCAATAAAAGAAAAAAGAAAATAACTACAAATAGGAAGTGTGATGAGAAGAATTTTCCCCCTATTTAAGTGTTGTGCTAAGTAGGAATCAGGTTGTTGCAAATACATGTTCCCCAGTGATAGTTATCAATCTGAGAGAATTAATTTTGAGTTTATTGTCAGTGTTGAAAGACATTCCTGTAGAGGCTAGCAAAATTTATCTACTCTGATGGTTGGGTACACATTTAATAAACTCTAGGTTTAACAGACATATATAGCTAGTTCACCTACTAATTATGTGTTTTAAATATACAGATTTTGCAATTGTTAATGAATATATAGTTACATCATTAAAATTTATAGCTTAATAAATCAATACCTAGAGTCAATTATCATGTGCTGTCTCACACAGGTTTTAGAACTTAAGACATCTCCTTCAGTGTTAGATATTTGGAGCCATATCAGCTGCTGTGTATGTTGTGAGAAGACATTCAAACAACTAGGAAAATGGAAAATGGATGCATGCCAAATCTATATGTTTTCAGTCTGAAAAAATAGATGCTCTATAACAAGAATATGAATGCAAAATATTCAAAATAATTATCAAAAAGTATAAGTCAGATACAGTAAATCTGAACAAGGGGATTAAAGATGAAATACTTCAAAAATAAATTGGCACTTTTCTGAATATTTATTATTGGAGGCAAATATCATTTTGTTTACAGAGAAACAAATAGTCATTCAAGTAGCGATGAAAATGACAATGAATAAAATTGTTCTATTTTAAATTAATTGTGATGCTTTCTGGCTCTCTGAGCAGCAACATGGCGGTAGGCAAGAACAAGTGCCTTATGAAAGGAGGCAAAAAAGGAGCCAAGAAGAAAGTCATTGACCCATTTTCTAAAAATGTCTGGTATGATGTGAAGGCACCCACTATGTTCAACATAAGAAATATGGGAAAAACACTCATCACCAGAACTCAAGGAACCAAAATTGCATGGGCTTAAAGGTCATGTGTTTGAAGTGAGCCTTGCTGATATGCAGAATGATGAGGTTGCCTTTAGAAAATTCAAGCTGGTTACTGAAGATCCTCAGGGCAAAAATTGCCTGACTAACTTCCATGGCATGGACCTCACCCATGACAAAATGTGTTCTATGGTCAAAAAATGGCAGACCATAATCGAAGCTCATGTGGATGTCAAGACTACTGATGGTTATTTGTTTCGACTGTTCTGTGTTGGCTTTACGAATAAACACAGCAATCAGATATGGAAGACCTCTTATGCTCAGCACCAACAGGTTCATCAGATCCCGAAGATGTTGGAAGTCATCATCCGAGAAGAGCAGACAAACGATGTGAAGGAAGTGGTCAATAAACTGATTGCAGACAGCATTGGGAAAGACATAGAAAAGGCTTGCCAGTCTATCTACCCTCTTCATGATGTCTTTGTCAGGAAAGGAAAAATGCTGAAGAAGCCCAAGTTTGAGTTGGGAAAACTGATGGAGCTTCATGGTGAAGGTAGCAGCTCTGAAAACGCTACCGGAGATGAGACTGGAGCTAAAGTTGAGCGAGCTGATAGATATGAACCACCAGTTCAAGACTCTTTTTAAGATCCAGATTTTTAATAGTGATAAATAAAGTCCTATTTATGAAAAAATATAAATAAAAAATAAATTAATTATGATATACATCAGTTTACTACTTTATTCTAATTATTTAATTTTATGCTTTGAAAATGTTTTATCTCAGCTAGATTAGACTCTTCTTGCCCCTCTTACTCATTCACAGTCCAGTCTGCAATATTTAATCATTACATAGTGTATAGGGTTGCTTCTAGTATATGTGTAACATAACACATGTAACGTTACATGTGTTATGTTACACATATACTAGAAGCAACCCTATACACTATGTAATGTAACGTTGTTCAGACAATATAGACACTATGTAATGTAACGTTGTTCAGACAATATAGATTTGGAACGAGGTAGGCATAACTGACTAACTTCTGCAAAATTAAAGCATCTCTAAACTTAAATTTTTCCTCTGCCAAACCAAATAATTCAACATAATGATAGTTGAAGTACTATATTATGAGTTTTAAAACAGAAACCAATTTTTACAATGTTATTTTCCTTAATACATATGTGTAGTACATGTTTGCATTGCTTCTGCGTAGTTGAAACATGTAAATACCACATCTTTATTCCTTCTTTATCCTTACCCACACACTTACCCTCTAATTCAACTTAATAGCCCTAATTGTTAGGCAGATTTATGTGAATTGTTTAATAAGTTATGTTTGTTCTAGGCTTTATAATTTATTAGTGTTATTTTATACTATATTCTACAAGTGTAGACTTTTATTTTGGGTCTAAACTAACAAAAATATAAAAACATTCTGCTACATTACAAATTAAGAAAAAATACACTCTTCTACCTATGCCATAATCTTTTCATAGTACATATTTAACATACATGTTAAAAGTAATTATAATAGGGGCCTGGAGAGGTAGCTCTGTGGCACAAGTTACTCCCTGGCAAGTACAAGGTGGTGACTTTAAACCCTGGTCCCACACAAAAAAAATAATTACAATATTTGATTATCAATACCTTGCCAAAAGAAATGTTAATATCTGTGTTACATTTCGCACTTGATTTACCATTATTGTCTTTGATCTTCCTGGCATTTATATAAGATAGAGTCTTCACCAGCAACAAAATGCACATTATTTTCAAGTACATGGTGAATATTTATCCAAGATAGATCACACTCTTGGTCATCACAATCATTTTGACAAATCTAAGAGGATAAAAATAATACAAAGTTCTCATAAGACAGTAAAATAAGAGCAGGGGAGATAGCTCCATGGCACGAGTACCTTCCTAGCAAGTGCAAGGTTGTGAGTTTGAAACCAAGTCCAGCTAAACAAAACAAAACAGAAAACAATGAAATTAAAGTAGACAATATCAGAGATAAAAAGGCTAACACCAAATATTTTGAAACTAAATTGCATGTTAACTAAAAATTTCAATCAAAGTAATTCATTGATCAGGGTCTGGGGAAATAGCTCAGTAGAGTAAGTCCTCACCTGGCAAGCACGAGGGCCTGAGTTCAATCCCCAGTCCCTCCCCCCCCCAAAAAAAAAAAAATTCATGACACCTTTATCAAAACACAAGTGTCAAAATAATTTTTTTTACATGCAATACTTAGGGACAATTGCTTTGCCTTGCTTTGCCATCTCATATATATATTCTAAGAATTTCCACCGGCTTTTTCAAAATAGTAGTCAATGGATATGTTATGGTTTGTGGATAGGTGTCCCCGCAAAGCCTCATACAGTCATGGGGCATCTTCTGGAATTTGTGATTGATCATTATAGGGGTGGTGCTGAACCTCCCCCTGGAGCAGGTAATTTGCATCTCAATGTAAGGAGGAGAAAAAAGTAAGCTGCTTGAGCTGTTGGTTCTCCTCCCTTCTGCTCTTCTGCTCTCTTGCTCTTAGCTGCTGCCATTAAAAGTTGCTATCTGCCATGTGCAACCCTGCCTTGAAGCCAGCTTAGTATAAACTAAAACTGTGAGCTAAATAAACCTTTCCTTCCTTCATTCTGGGTGTTCGGTTTTTGTCACAGCAATGAGAGAACAGTAACAATGACAGGGTAGAATTTTCACCCTGGCTAACTCTATATGTTGATATTTGTGAAATAAGCAACTACACTGAGGACAGCAATGTGTATTACTAGAACCATGCTTGAAATACCTGTCACCTTGGTCTTCTAAATGTGTACCATTTCTAATGTCATATCAATTATTACTATACTCTCTTTAAAGTATTTTTAAAGGTAATAAAGACAAATGAGAAAGAAGAAAAAAATTGAAGTTTTCTTGAAAGCATGTGGTAATATTCAATCTTATGTCCCATCTTGCATAATTTATGTGTTAATATGAGCAATAGATTTGATGATGACAATAGATAATATATCAATTGCTATTAGTCACATACTCTTGCTTTGAAAATCTGTAACATATGTATTGTTACATATTACTCTATTTCTATCTTCACTTTTGTTGTTCATGTTCTTCTTACTCTTTAAAGTTAAAGAAACTTATCAAGAAATGCAGTGAAAACAATGCTTAGAAATAAACTTATACCCACAGTACGTACATTACAACAGAAGGAAGACCAATAATGTCAGTTTTCTTCATTGGGAACAGGAGAAATAAGAGCAATTTAATACTAACAAAACAGAACATATAATAAGAAGTAGGTTAGAAATCCACACAACTGAATACAAGCAAATGCTATGGGAGAGAGAGGATATAAAGCAGTAATATAAAAAAAACAAGATTATCATTATTAATAATAGAAACATCAAATAATACAAGAAAATGCCTTCAATAACTATGAAAACATTTTTTTTTTGTCTTTTTGAGACAGGGTCTCGCTATGCAGCTCAGGCTGTCCTTGAGCTCACTTTTATAGCCCAGGCTGGTCTCGAACTCACACTGATCCTCCTGCCTCAGCCTCCCAAGTGCTGGGATTACAGGCGTGTGCCACCACGCCCGGCCAATGAAAACAATTTATGCCTTCTTCAAATTAATCTATTTTATGAAATAGAAGTATTAAATTACCCAAGCATTAAAATATGAAGATAAACTCAGTGTGGAAGCACAGCCCTGAAATCCCAGCACTAAGCAAGCTGACACTACAGGATTTCTGTGCATTCAAGTGTGTCCTGACCTACATAGGGAGTTCAAAGCCAATGTGGACTACAGAGGGAGATAATTTCTCACAAAACAAATAAAGGAAAATAATGTAAAATATAGGTAGGTAATCTAAATAGATTAGAAATATTAATAAAAATGAGAAATACATAGTCAATGTAAATAAGCATACATTTTTTAAAAAGTTAACTTACTGATTAATACATTTCTAAAAGGGAATGTTTCAAATTCACACAATTTCACTGAGCTGTTCTGGGGAAATGCCATCATGCTACAGAAGATATTTACTACATTTGTAAAATATATCTTATATGAAATATTAAAATAGACAGTTGAGCCGGGCGTGGTGGCTCACGCCTGTAATCCCAGCACTCGGGAGGCTGAGGCAGGAGGATTGGTGTGAGTTCGAGACCAGCCTGGGCTACAAAAGTGAGTGCAGGACCAGCCTCAACTGCATAGCGAGACCCTGTCTCAAAAAGACAAAAAAAAAAATAAAATAAAATAAATAAATAAATAAAATAGACAGTTGAGAGGCCTAGGTATGTTAAAGTCACTTTCAAATTAGCAGATATAAGCTGGGAGTGGTGGTGCACACCTATAATCCCAGCACTTGGAAAGCTGAGGCAGAAGGACCGGTGCAAGTTCGAGATCAGCCTGGGCCACAAAGATGAGCTCAAGGCCAGCCTGAGCTGCATGGTGAGATCCTGTCTCAAAAAGACAAAAAAAACAAAAAACAAAAAAGTAGCAAATGTAAAAAGGAAACTCTGACCTTGTCTTATTTTCTAAAATGAAATTCCCCCGTGAAAGAAACTTTAGGTATACTAGTAGAAGTAAGCTCAAAGATGACAAGTGGAGCTTGAACCAATCCTGTGCAAAACTGGTTGAAATAGCTCTTATCTTTTGCACTGTAGTATTTCTCACACACTAAGCAATTTCTTTTTATTACAGATGATTTTTCATTGAATTCTTTATTTCAAAATTATAATCATATATAGATTTGTTAATAAATACAATCTAGGGGTTTTCTCTATGTATTTAATGAGTGATGCTTTAATGAAGCCATAAAACATAACCTAGGTATTTGCTGACTGATGATTATCCTAGATCTCACAGACCTGAAAAACTCCTAAATATTTTTTTATGTTTCTGAGAGAATATAAGCAATTATTTTAATTATTATTTTCTTACTTAAAACATAGTATTTGTGCAGAGATCACTATCAGTGTTACAAGCGCTAATCAAGGCATATAGTCAATTTTTAACAAAACGTTTGTAGTAAAAGATAAATTTACACTAATTCATCTCAAAAGACCGCAACCTGATTTGAATACGCTTATCTTGTCCCTCATGTGACATTCTGATGCAGTTCTGGAAGTCTTTTTGTGAGAGTCTTTACCCTGTGTGATCAAAACTGAAATGAGTTGTGGTGCTGATTGCATACCAATGGAAAGCCAGAGTCCTAAAAGATAAAGGCACTTCCTTACCCATCTTATTCAAACCTGGTTACTTTTAGCTCTTTCCCCGCAGTGAAAATGACAGTAAAAGGTACAGATTCTAAATCTATTTAGGATATTGAAGCAGTTACAATAACATAATGAATAGATTCAGGAAAAATGGGCTTTCAGAGTTATTTTAAAAAAAGACAAGAATAATTAGCCAAATGTGTTTCTAGCAATAAGGGATGTTCTGTTTTGAAGGAGATAGATTACAATGTGTCTTTCCATGGGACAACAACAGAGACACCTTGAGAAAGGTATTATTTTCTCACTCTTTTGTGAAATTTAAAAATACTAATGTCATAGAAGTCAAGACTAAAATGGTGATTATCAAATATTAGACAGATTAGGAAAATGGGGGTAAGAAAAGTTTCATCAATGAGTTCCAAGATGAAGTTAGCTAGGGCCAAGAAATTTTGAGATACTATTGCAGCACACTCACTCTATTCTTCTTTATGTATTTGGTAAAGGGTCTCACTATCCAGCTTGAACTCATAGTGATCCTCCTGTTTTCAGCCTCCCCAGCACTGAGATTATAGGTGTACTCCACTAGGATGACAGTCGGTCACCAGGTTAGCATATCTAGGGGCACTGTCAATGCAGCATGTGGTACCAGGGATCAAACTCTAGTCTCTGCTCTTGCTTAGGCAGGTGCTTAGTCCATTAAGCTGTCTTGCTGGCCACTCATGTTATTCTTTACCCAAATGATTTAAAAGCTGGTGTCTATATGAAAGCAAACACGTTAATTTTTATTCCAGTTGCATTTATAATTACTGAGAACTAGAAGCAGCCAAGATGTCTTTCCATAGAGTGAATGAACAAAATTCTATATCCATACATTGAAATTATACTCAGTAACAGACAGAAATAAGATATTAAGCTATGAAAACACATGAAGGAAATATAAGTACGTATTCATAAATTAAAGAAACCAGTTTGAGAAAGCTACATATTGTATTATTATAATTATATAACTATATAAAATGCAAAATTATACATACAGTATACTTCAGTGGTGGCCAGAGGCTTGCTAAAAAGTGCAGAAGTATGGAAACATGAATTCCAGGGAATTGCTTTTGATAGTGAAACTGTCATATAGAATAGTAATTTTAGATACGTAATTATATTCTTTTATCAAAACATATTCAGTATTATAGTATAAGGCATTTTCCTTACTGTATGTGGACAAAAAGAACACTATAAAGACAAAAGAATTCTGGTATGCAATATAGAATTCAATAAATTTATCCAGTCATATGTCAGTATGTGGAATAACTTTATTTAAACAAATGAGTGTACATGTCAGAATCCATGCAACAGTAGAAATAAGTGAAGTTTATAAGACTAAAATCAAAAGAAACTATACAGCAGTGCTGTGATCAAGTGAACAAAATTATTTTTCACAGTGGCATCCATTAATATCCTGATTGGTTTTACACATGTATATTGAAAATAAAGAATTTATAAATAAATAGCATATGATGGGAGATATCTTTTTATTTGAATAGAAATGTATATTTAACTCAGAAGAGGGAGCTAAAATGAAGTATATGTTAACAAATTATGTACCATAAGTATTTATTCATGCTTAGATTAATATAAAGACAGATAATTAATATAGAAATATGTTAGCTGTTTTTAAGTGTAGATTATTATATGTATATCTATGTCCTTTTGACAGCTGAGAGGGACAGGTAACAATAGATTTTGATTTCTAATATTGTCTTCCAGTAAAAAAACTAGGTTCCCTTGGTGATACAGGTAAGAAAAGATAGGAAAAGGAAATATGTGAGATAAAATTTTTCATAAGGATTCAAGTTCCAGAATGAAAAGGGAAAGTCCACAGAGACGAGAATATGACTGAGACTGGGTATGGTGGCACGCACCTGTAATCCCAGCACTTGGGAAGCTGAAAACAGGAGAATCACTGAGTAAAAATCTATGTAGTGAGACGCTGTAGACAGTATAGATACTGTAGACCCTTGCCCTAATTACAGAAAAAAATAAAATAAAATAAATTATAAAGAGATTATGGGGAGCTGAACATAGTGGGCATGCCTATAATCCCAGCACTTGGGAGGCTGAGGAAGGAAGATTGGTGTGAGTTCGAGAGCAGCTTAGGCTACAAAAGTGAGCTTAGGGCCAGCTTGAAATGTATAGTGAGACCCTGTCTCAACAAGACAAAAAAATGAGATTATGGGTGTCAGGGATATAGCTCAGAAGAATATGTGCTTGCATGGCAAGCAGAAGGTCCTGAGTTCAACCCCCAGTA
The DNA here is from genome assembly GCA_004027025.1 of Myocastor coypus. Taxonomy (NCBI): domain Eukaryota; kingdom Metazoa; phylum Chordata; class Mammalia; order Rodentia; family Myocastoridae; genus Myocastor; species Myocastor coypus. Next base: position 38,791 of record PVJA010016669.1, read on the forward strand.
CTGAAAAATAAAATGAGCTTATGGCTAAAGTAGTAAAAAAAATCAATGATAATAGTTCCTCATAGGAGAGATTGAAGAAATACTTGAGAGAAAGAATTATATACTGTTTAATTTTAACCCAAAGTACAGATGGAGTATCTATGAGTTTAACATCAAAAATATAGAAGAATCAAAAGGGTACTAAAGACAAATTACTTTCATAAGAATTGATAAATTAGAGTCTTCTGTATGTAAATGGATGCAACTACAGACTATACTCATGAGTGAAATAAATCCGACTTGCCTGTTTAAATATCATATTATTTCCCTAGTGTAAGAAACTAAAAAGTAAATAAAATCCAAAATGTGCAATAGATATTGTGAAAGGAAAGAACTACAGCGATGGGAAAAGGAAAAAAAGAAATGAGAAAATGCACAAACATACACACACAAGACAGAAAAGTGTACAACTAATTTCTCTTAGTTAATTGAGAGGAACGATTAGTAGTTTCATTGTTGATCAATTTTGCATGCCTATATCTGGTTATCTGAGTAGCTGTTTCAAAGATATACAGTATAATAACCACTGTTAATTTTCTATCCTCTTGTTTTGAAATTCTATTAACATTTTTATTGTTCTTATTCACTTTAAAATAGTTGCACATAATTTATTAGTGTCTCTATGCTGAGAGATGAATAACATAAACATTCTACTCTGTATGGATGCATTAAGTATAATGACTAAATTCAGAAAGCTACCGTAAGAAAAGGGAGAATAAAAAACAACTCTGTATAAAAAAAAAATGTAACTTTTCTGTGTGACATAGGTCTTGCTTTAACTTGGCCTTAACCACTTAGCAGAAAAGTTTTATCACGAGGTATGAAGAGTAAAGCCAGATTAGTATGTTGAGTCGTAAAACATTGAAGTCAACAGCTTCCAACATTGCCAGATCTGTCAATAACCCACTACAGTTGTAGACTATTGGACTGACTATAGATACAAGTACTTTCTCTTAGTTTAATTAGAAGAAATATTTGCACCAATAATCTTTAGTAAACATATGTCTGCATTTTGTACCTTGAACACCTACTATGAAGAAAACATTAGGCATTGTATTGATTATTGTGGCTCCCCTACTGATGGGTTCAGAGACTGTGTAATTGCTAATGTTTTGTTTTTGAAGTTAATAAAATAAAAAAAGGAAAAGCACCTCTATAGTGAACAAACTGAATTACTTTCCATTCTATGTCCTCACACATATTTATACAGACTTGTTTTGTTAACCTTATATTATTTGTAAAATTATCATTGACAAATAATGTGTGTTATGGTGTATGTCTATTTGTTCCCCCAAAGCCACATGCAATCATGGGGCGGGGACTTCTAGAGTTTGAGACTTGCCTCATGATCCGTAGGATTATGTGTTTTAGTGCTGATGGAATTATGTGTCTGAGAACTTCAGGGATAATGGGTGTAGCCTAAGGCACATAGGCTGAGGTGGAGAGCCTGATTATAATAAGAGAGAGAGGGACAGACTCACACTGTTGCTCTCTGCTCCCCTGGTTATTCCATTGCCTCTGTTGCCATCATTGCTGTTTCACTGCCATTAACTGCTGCTCTCAACCATGTGCCTCTCTGCCTTGGATCCAGTCCAGTATGGACTGAAACTTCCAGTAACTGTGAGCTACATAAACCTTTCCTTCATTCATTCTGAGTGTTGTGTATTTGTCCCAGCAATGAAAGAAAAATAATAAGACAATATGACACTAATATGTAATGATATAAAAGCATAAAGCCATTATGCTAACTTTAATTTCTTGTACATATAATCCATAGCAAGACACAGCTTCAGCTGTAGTTGAAGCAATTAGTTTTGCTTTGTTTGCAATAAAGAGAATACTAAGATTGAAGTACGTTTTAACATATTACAAAACAAATTCTGAGTGCATGTAGGGTGATGATTTTGCTTAGTATTTTGAAGAATTTCTGGCATGTCAATTATCATTGGATTTTTTAACATTTATAAATAAATATTATTAGATATTTTGGTTTAGAATATGCAACATAATATTTATGAAAATAAAATGTGGCAAAATTTAAAAATGCTAAAAACACATTTAAATGCACGCTCAACATTACAAAAAAAATTCTTCGATTTTACTGTTGGTCCCAGAGGAGCAGCAAAAATCAGAAAAGGATGACAAGTCTTCCAGCACGAGCTGTATAAGCAGGTGGAAATTACGAACTAGTTCTACCTCAAGAAACTGAAAGCAGATGGTGAGGGCACACAGATGCTAACTAATGAATAGGATATCTGTCAGAGAAAAACCATGCCTTATACTGAAAATATTCCTGACTCACTATACTTAAAGTTTAAAATAAATATATATCCAACATGATGTTTTAAACACATATAAGTGCTAATAAATACCCAGGCACTTTCAAGGACCGTGCTTGAACAAGATTAAGCAAGTGGATTACCTATACTTCAATTCAATGTGTGTATTAGTTACTTTTTTGCTCGTTGCTGGAACAAATACCCAACACTCAAAATGAAGGAAGGAAAGAGTTTTTTAGCACACAGTTGTGGAGGTTTCAGTCCATATTCGGCTGGCCCAAGGCTGAGTGGAGCAGGGCAGAGAGCATCCAGTTCATGGTGGCGAACAGCAACAAAATGGCGGCAGAGGCAGCCAGTCAATCAGGGCAGCAGAGCAGCAGCAACAGCTAGAGCTCCAGTCTGTCTCTCTGTCTCTCTTTATATTACATTCAGGCTCTCTGCCTTAGCTCCCACCCTAGGCTACACCCATAATCCCAGAAGTACTTCCACCCATAATCCCATAGTACTAAAACCTATAATCCCAGGGATCATGGATCAAGTCTCAAGCTCTAGAAGTCCCTGCCCAATGACTCCATGAGGCTTTCGGGGGACAACTAGACATAAACCATAACAATGTGTCTCTCCTCGTGTAACTAATCTGACTCTTTCTAGTCTTGATATGGCTCAAGTCATTGCCCTGTATGTTGGATATTATCTATCTGCTTATGAGGTGGAATACGGTGCGATTTGATAGTTATCTGTAACTCAATTATTGGTCACTGCACATTCTTCTTTGGGGGGAATAAAATAACCTAATAGGATTTTGTGTGCTATAAAATAGGAAAGGAAAAAGCTTACATGAGAAACATAAATCATTTAGGAAGGGATAATTAAATATCATATAAAACAATTATGGACATTTGCAAACTTGCATCTGAACTGAAGAATTGCAAAAGGCTAAACACCATAAGGACATGATTAACAATGAGGATTCTATCAAAGAATAGGCATTAAAGTTTCATATAACAGCTTAAAGCTGCATTTTACATCAACATCTGTTCAAAAAATATATATACATGGTTTTGCTATTGATGTTTTCTGCTTTGTCTGCTTCCAGTCACTTCGTTGTTTAATCCATAACACATTCAGCTGTGTTATGCTCTTAAGTTCTTGTTTTCTTCTTTAAAGTTCTTATATTAGGGAGACTATACGATATTTGGAGACTATACGATATTTACATATATATAGGTCTGGTTTATTTCACTAATGAGTATATGTTCAATATACATCCATTTATATATGAAGTCTTCAAACTTATAATTCTTTATGGATGAGTAGTATTCCATTGTATAAAAATATGTACACAGCATGAATCAGATATTGGTCTCAAGAACCTTCAAAAGGTTCAGCATATTGATTATAGCACAATGTAACGCTAAAACCATGTTTGGAATACATGTCACTCTTGTCTTTTTGATATGTACTGCTCCTGGTTTAAACTCAGTTACTGTCATTGTCTCAAGAGTAGTACTTGAAAATAAGAGACTGGACCAAAAACCATATTCTTGACAGGCTACAATTTTGTATTTCCTTGAATTTCCAAATATCTGTGTCAAAATTGTGTAACCACTTATATCACATTGTATGGAAAGTTATTAGAATATCAATGATGGTCAGAAAATATCATTTACAAGCTAAGTCAAAGATATTTGATACTCAGAAAGCGAGTGATGAGGAAGTGTAGTGCGGGTTCACGGCATTAGAAAGGTTGAGAATCACTGAACCAGATCTACATGTATAAATATCGTATATCGTAAAGTCTTCCTAATGGAAGAACTCAAAAAAAAAAAAAAAAAAAAAAAAAAAAAAAAAAAAAAAAAAAAAAAAAAAAAAAAAAAAAAAAAAAAAAAAAAAAAAAAAAAAAAAAAAAAAAAAAAAAAAAAAAAAAAAAAAAAAAAAAAAAAA
>PVJA010016670.1:0-43030 GCA_004027025.1 Myocastor coypus
CTTCTTCTTCTTCTTCTTCTTCTTCTTCTTCTTCTTCTTCTTCTTCTTCTTCTTCTTCTTCTTCTTCTTCTTCTCCTTTTGTGGGACTGGGGTTCAAACTCATGATCTTTCACTTGCCAGTCAGGCCCTTGTGCCATGGAGCTATCTCCCCAGCCTCTCTGCTATTACTTCTGCCCATATTCTTTTTATATCATTTATACAGACTCCTTCTTTCTCATTGATGCCTGTTATTCTTACATTGTTCATCTTTGCATCATCTTGCAGATGTTGAATTATTTTTCCTTGCATCTTAGTTGTTATTAAGAGATCTTTTCTTACCTCTTCACTAGTTTCAATAGTGTCTTTAATTTTTTTTTTTTTTGAGACAGGGTCTCGCTATGCAGTTGAGGCTGGTCCTGCGCTCACTTTTGTAGCCCAGGCTGGTCTCGAACTCGCACCAATCCTCCTGCCTCAGCCTCCCAAGTGCTGGGATTACAGGCGTGAGCCACCATGCCTGGCCTCAATAGTGTCTTTAAGGTATGAAAGTCTATTTTCACTTTCAGTGAAACAGTTCTGCCAGCTTGTGATTGAGGTTTTAGGTTGCTATACAGCACTTTGAATCTGCTTCATACATTCTATTACTTTCCTATATTGCTCATTCAAGGATTCCATCATTTTTCTCTTCTCTATTTTTTTTATTGTTGTCTTTAGAAGCACTTAGTACTTCTTTTACTATAGGTATTATTTCTTTTTTTACTTCAGAAATTATTTCTGATCTGATTTCCTCTGTGCCTTTCTGCAGTTGTTTCTTTACTTCAGATGCTACTATTTTAGAGATTTCAGGTGTGTGATTTCCAATTTCTTCTATGCTATGGTCTCCTGTATTTGTTCTGCGCGAGCTTGGGGCCCGAGAGTCCATTTTGCTGCTTCTCTTTGTCATTTTGTATAGCCCTGCCTTCTGACTTTCGGTTTAGAGTTTTGATAGAGTTCTTACCTTAGCACCAGGTCTGGATCTATCAAGTTCAAAGTCGCCCAGGTGAGTGTGGCTTGAGTCTGGCTGCTGAGCTCCACTTCTTGTTGCAGCCCTTGGAGGTGAACTTGCTGTGCCACTCTGGCAAGATGTTCTGTTCCTGGATCAGGTGGGTGGGTCTTGTCTCTACTCTCTCTGCAGGGAGTTTTGTAGCAGTTTTCCACACTGGGCACATTGCTGCCTGATTGCTTTGTCGAATGAGTTTCTGGCGGACCCAGGGACATCTCCCTAAAATTGAATTCTTGTACAATAGTTCATATTTATATAATGCTGTGAAAATGCTTAAATACTTTAGTGTATTTGATTTCACATTTCCTGTGTGAAATATATAGTGATGCACTTACTCTAGTCCTAACTTTTAGGTGGGAAAGTGGAAATCAAAGAAGTTAAATACCATGTGCCAAAAAAACTTGAATAAAAAAATTGTAGACTAAGAACACTGCAGGCACCCAAATCATTTCATCAAAAGAAAGAAAGAAAGAAAGAAAGAAAGAAAGAAAGAAAGAAAGAAAGAAAAGAAAAGAAAGAAAGAAAGATGTTGGTGCCTTTGACCAGGGTGAAATCTTTTCAGCCTACAAGCAAACCTCGTGGGCTGACAATCTCTCGTGAGCAAGATGTAAAGATGGACAGATGCATGAAAGGCTCTGTGATCTCTATTTGGAGGACACTTAATGCAATTAGGTGGTAGGATGCTAAGTAAGTGATGTGGGAATCATTTTCCCAGGACATGCCAGGGATGCAGGCGCAGGAAGAGATGCATATGAAGTGGTGAGGAGTTAATCTGGGCATGTCTGACAGACTTCCAGAGTTCATTCCCAGCTCCCAACCTCTTTCTGTTGGAAAAAATGCCCTCTTTTTTCTCTCTTCCAGATTCTGGCATGAAGGTGAGCCCAACAACAGGAAGGAGCACTGTGTTGAGTTAAATCACTATCGTTATGGAAAATGGGGCTGGAATGATATCCCATGCCACATTGAAATAATGTCTGTTTGTGAGCTGATGAAGATCTCCTTAGAAACTGCGTATTCTCCATAGTGATGTGGTCTGAATTGAGCCCATCTTTTTGTTGTTCTTGTGTACGGATTTAGTACAGGGTCTCATTGTGAAGCTCAGACTCATAGTGATCCTTGTGCTTTCGGCCTCCCCAGCACGGAGATTATAGGCATGCACCACCACACCCGGTCTTGGTCGCCAGCTCACGGGCCAGGTGTATGTGTGGGGCAGCATAGCCTATGGTGCCAGGGATCGAACCCTGGTCCCTGCACTTGCCTAAGCATGTGCTTGGTCTATTGAGCTATCTCACTGTCTCTCAAATTCATCATTATAAAAATAGCTAATGAGTTCCTTATATGTATGAGATATTTGTAGGAAAGTGATCAACTATTGTATTTATGAAAAATACCATGTACTTACTTTTGTATTCATTCATTTGCTCATACTAACGTGGGCATCTATTGATCACTTCTCATATGGTAGAGATGCTGGAGATCATTTTTGGGCATATATAAAAGTCACAAGAACCTCTTTCCTAATTTTTTTCTGAAGAGTTATTTACTATTATAAGGATATGATGTCTCCTCATGTTTTATCTATTTTTGTCATTCTGGCTTTATTGTTTTATTTTTATTTATTTATTTTTTTGTCTTTTTTGAGACAGGGTCTCGCTATGCAGTTGAGGCTGGCCTTGAGCTCACTTTTGTAGCCCAGGCTGGTCTCGAACTCGAACCAATCCTCCTGCCTCAGCCTCCCGAGTGCTGGGACTACAGGCGTGAGCCACCATGCCTGGATTTTATTGTTTTATAATTGACAACAAAATAAAAATGTACATGAGGTACAAGGTCTTTATTTAATATACGTATGTACTGGGAAATGCTTGTCATAATCAAGTTAATGAGTACATTGATTACCTGAGATAGTTACAATTTCTTCATGTGTAGTAAGGACATTTAAAATCTCTCAAACAACAAATTTCATATTTATTTGTCTCTTTCATTGGGAGATTTAATTTATATACATATATAATTTATATATGTATAGTTAAATATATATATATATATATAATTTAAAAATATATTTTTATATGTTTTTAACATGCGCATTAACTAATGTGTCTTCATTTTCCCCAACCCTGAATCTCTCAAACCTTCTGTGATTCTATGAGATCAACTACTTTAGATTCCACAAATAGCTAGGATCACACAGTATTATTTCACCGTTGTCTTTGCTTTATTTCCCTTAGATTAATTGTATATAGATAATCTGTATTAGACATATATTCTTTCCTATTTTGAAATTATATATAATATTATATATATATATATATATATATATACATATATATATATATATATATCGTATGTGCATGCATATCACAATAGTTTCTTTCTTGTATTTAATGATATCGGCTATAATGATCTCTTTTATTATATTTAATTGAATCCTCTCTGTTTTTTTGTTGGTCTAGGTAAAGTTTTTAAAATTATCCTTGCAAAACTAACCGACAATTTTATCTTTTTCTTTTTTTAGTCATTTCTACTCTTATTTTTATTTTCTTTCATTTTTTGGCCTAGTGTGTGATTCTTCTAATTTGTTCTAGTATATATTTAGAGTATTTGTTTGGGAGTTTTAAAAAAACGCATAGGTCTTTCTAGCTCAAAATGTCATTTCGGGGCTGTTTTTTCAGTAATTCTAAGTTTTGTTTCACTTTTGGCCTATTTCAAGGTATTTTCTTAGTTGTCTTTTGATTTTTTTTTTTTTCTACCTATTGGTTCTGGAAGGTTTCCTTTAGTTCTACTTATTGGTAAGTGGGGCTGAGGAGATAACTCAGGGGCACAAGTGCCTGCCTGGCAAGTCCAAGGTCATGAGTTTGATCCCTGGTTCCACACACAAAAAAATACTTATTCCTAAGTGTCCTATATTCTGCTGTTGATTTCTAGGTTTGCACCATCATTATCATCAGAAAAAAAAAACTTGAGATGACATTATTTATATTGCATATGTTTAAGTATTATTTTGTGGCCTAATATATGTTCTATTTTGAAGAATGTTCCATGTGTGCATAAGAATGACTTGTATTCTATTGCTGTTGAATAGAATTTGCTGTAGATGTGTTGATTATGTTAATTTGATCTATAATATTTTCACTATGTATTCTCATTGATTTCTGTTAACATGATCTATTCATATTTGATAATTATATATTAAAATCTGCTAGTATTGTTTTGCTATTTATTTCTTGACTCACTTTTAATATGCTGTTTTTTGGTGTGAGACTTACTACATATAGTATATGCTCTTCTATCTTATTTTATGTTGTTGACTTCACTTTAATTGCATATAGAAACTCAATACATTTTTTTTCTGTTACATTTTAGATTGTTGCCATTGTTAGCCATACCATTTTTTTTGTACTAGGTTTTGAACTCAGGACTCTGTGCTTGCCAGGCAAGCACTTATTCTACTGACATATCTCCCTGGTCCAGGTTAGCCATAATATTTTCATACTTTGCATCCATCACTAAGTTCGATTCCCGGCACCACATGCTGTGCCATCCCTGCTCTCAGGGCAGGCTGAGCCGGCCATAAAAACAAACAAACAAACAAACAAACAAACAAACAAACAAAAGTTCTGAAACAAGAAAAAAATACTAAAATAAAATTCTTTTTTTATATAGTTTATACATTTATTTACTCAATCAAGGGCTCTCTGACTGTATGTATAAAATGCTCTGCAGTTGATCCCAGCATTGTTCACACTGACTTCAAGTTCTGTTCTGGTTTTCTGTGCTGTTTGCTCAGTTGCTGCTGTTGGTGTATTTTCTTTCAGGATCAAGGTGGGTGCTTTCATACAGAATCTTATTCTTCATCCCTTTTCTGGCAGTTCTTTCCTGGATTCTTTCCTTTGCGTAATTATACCTGCAATGGAAGCAACATCCTAAAGTTACCACGATAAATCCACCTATACCAGCATCACATGATCGTCTAATTCTGCCAGTTGACAAAAAGTATCCGAGTCCAGCCACGACAGATCCTAATAAACCATATAATACTGAATCCCGTGCACAGTGAATGTTTTCAACATCTAAAATTCCTAGGAGCTTGAAGGGCTTCCCCTTCACGGGCTCACCGGGCTCACCAGGTTCCGGGACGGCCGCCATGGGCCCGAGTACATGGGTCCCGCGCGCGGCCCTCTAAAATAAAATTCTTTTAAAAAAAATTACAAATTCCAGAGGCTGCCTCATGACTGCATGAGGCTTTAGGGGGACACCTATGCACAAACCATAACACTCCATTACTACAATGTTGGAGAACTCTGGATTTAGGTGTATGTTTAGGTTTATGACTTATTTATATTCATGTTTTTACGTTTTGCTTATTTTATTTTGATACAGTGTCTCAGCATAATCCAGGCTGGCATTGAACTTACGGCAATGCTCCAGGCTCAGCCTCCTAAGCATTGGATTATACATGTGCACCGTCATGCTTAACTACATTTTTTTTGTAATTTTTAAAATTTTTTTTATTTTAGAGAGAATGGAAAAATAGATAAGGCATTATAAATGATACACAATTTTACAAAAAGATGGTAGGAACTCAGCAGTGATTGTTAAATTTCACACTGCTATTGTCAATGTATTTGCTCAGATTACCAGGTATAAGCATGTAAAATTGGTCAAAATAAAAATTTTAAGCATTAATTTCTGCCTTTAAGAAACCGACAGAAATTAGTAGTACAATCAGTTAACTGTGGATACATATGCATGATTTTTTCCTTTCTTTTCTCCTCTCCCTCATCCTAATTCCTTATTCCTTTTGCTCAGTTTCTTCTCCTATTACTATATCTATTGTGCCTTACAGATTTTATTTATTCTTTCATGTTTTCACACTAGGGGGCAATATGATGTTTATACACGCAGGTCAGATTTATTTCACTTATGATTATGGTCTCTACCTGCATCCATTTACTTATAAAAGCCTCAAGTTTGTCTTTATTTATAGCTTCATAATATTCCATTGTGTACAAATATGTCATCACGAGTGCCTTGGTCACTGTGTCCTGCCTCCCCAGAAGATCCAGGTCCACTAACTGCACCACTGTTTTTGTATGCTGAATATGCTAAAATTCCCATAGCAACAATATGGAATTTTATCTCCCTGCTGCTGTAGTCCAACCAGCCTCGAAATTTGGAAGCTGTTTTGGAGAAATTTAATTGTCAACTGTCACGGGATTCTGCATATTGAGCTGAACCCGTAATTCGAGTCTGTCTTTCTGCTCTGTCCATTCTTTCTTGTTTAACCTCATCAATTTTTGTCATCTTCAAGGACTGCTAAAAGTTTTTCTGTTTGGCCAGTAGAACTGAGAAAGCCCTAATCAATTTTTTTTTGTTTTTTGCTTGCACCGCTGCCCCTGAACTTGTCTTCTAGAAGTTCATTCTCATCATCTTCATATAGGCTCACGTGAACATCTATCTCAGTAGTCTTCTAAGTTTTCTTCTTATCTTTGTGCCTTGAAAACAGAAGCTCTTCAGCAGAGATCCCTCTTCTCCCCTCAGCTGAGAAACTGCAACCAGTGTGCACCACATCTTCTACCAAAAGTGCTGCTTCATGAAGAGGCTTGCTAGCATCTCCTAAAGAATACACCACACTCTGCAATTCTGCCACAAAGCTGATAGCCTTCCCTGTACCTCTTGCACTACTTGAAGTGGCAGCAGACTTGGGCCAGATGCAATATTACTCATCTCTGCCTAAGTATACTGTTGGTGCAGCGCGCCTCCCATGTGGATGAAGAAGGGGTGGAGAAGGTGCGGCTCTGGTATTACTTTTTATACCTCGTGGATATACTTTTCTGCTGGATGACTAAGACAAGTTAAAGCAAGAAAATGTAACTTTTGTATCTGACAAGATCAGTCAAATCCCCTCAGGATTTACTCTGTCACCATGTACAGTGGCTTGCAGATCTTTCGTCAGTGCCAGCCATCTGGATGAGCCACGGCCATTGCTTGACCAATTTGCTCTCTGTGAGAGCCTGAGAGAATTTTTTCTCTCCGGATGACTCTCCTTAGGCACACTGTACATGGTTGGCCACTTTCCTCTGTGGTCCCATAATCTCCTTCAACAGAAGATTTGGAACACCACTGAGATATGGATGTCACAGTACAGGTTCTCTTATGTCTTGAGTCCTCACTGACCTTGAAGGGCTAAGGCCAAAATATTGGCTATCCTTGTAGCCCTTCTTTTTCCTCTAATTTTTGGTCTGTAAACTTTAGTTGTTAATCATCCAGCAGAAAAGTTGAATGACATTATCATCTGTAACTGAGGCAGTTGAGCTTAACATCACTATCCGTGGGTGATGCAGTCTTAGGGGTGAAATAAAAAGAATCCTAGTCTTTAGAATACTTTTTCTGTTTCAGATATTTGGTATTCTTTAGAGTTATTCAATTACAGATATTTATGAGATAGTGTGTAGTAGGTTGATACATGTGTATATTATGTGTAACTTAAATCAGGACAGAGCCGGCCATAAAAGTGAATAAATAAACAAACAAAAGTTCTGAAACAAGAAAAAACATTTAAAAAATATGACTTATCTATTTTAAAGCTATCTCACATTTTTTTTACCTGTTTTCTAAACTAGGGTTTTTCTTTATTAATGTATTTAGGCTAGTGTCTACAGGGTCTCACATAGATCAGACTTGTAGTGATGGTTCTGTTTTCAGCCTGCCAAGCACTGGGATTATAGGTGTGCGCCACCATGCCCAGTTTCAATCACCATCTCAGTGTGCTCCAGGGGTGGGACCAGCATGGCAGGCTGGGGAATTGAACCCCTATCCTGCCACTTGTTGAACTATCGGGTCAGCCCTTCACCTATTTTCTAAGTAACAAACTGTTGGCTGCATTTTTCAGTTTATGATTTGTTATAATGGAAATATTTTTTTCCCAATTAACAAATATGGATTGGTCTCCCTTCTATAAGAAATAACTAAGAATGTGAAACGCTCTATCGACTATTTGTTGGTAACTTCAGAGACCAAAGTTAGGTAGGGTCTCAATGGTATAAAGAGTTTCAGAATGATGTTTGAGTGAGCAGGCCCGTAAAAGTCGTGTGTGTCCATCTCTCTGTGTGTACAGCCCTAAGCAAGCACAGGCGGCGGTCCCACTGAGAACTACACCTGATAGGGCAGCAGCTGCATCTCCGGTTTCTACTACTTCAAGAAATGAGGGCTAAGAATAACGGTGTTGAAACTGAGCTCATGATGCCGGGATCTTGAAAACTGAAGGCTCCAAAGAAATGATAACTGTAAAAGGCTATCTGACTTGAAATTCTCCCTTCCTGGATCTCTGAACGCTGAGGCTGAGAGATGCCATGTTACACGGCCTTCCGGGAAGGAACCGGTACAGGATGTCATGGATATTTCTATGAGATTATTTTTTAAAAATTAATTTTATTGGTATGCTGAGATCAACATTTAAGCTGGGGGCTTTGAGCAAGCAGATTGCCCTCCACAAGATGAGTGGGCCGTTCAGATCAGTCCCACGTCTGAGTAGAGCAAAAATCACACTCTCCTTTGGACAACCCATTCTCCAGCTGGCTGCCTTTGGATTCCAGCTGACAAACCATTTTCTTTTCTTTTCTTTTTTTTTTATAATTAGATTTTATTTTTTCTTGCTTCAGAACTTTTGTTTGGTTGTTCATTTATTTTTATGGCCGGCTCAGCCTGCCCTCAGGGCAGGGCTGGCACCACATGTGGTGCTGGGGATCGAGCCACGGTCCCTGCAGCCGCCCAAACTTTCCTAAGCAGGCGCTTTAGACCACTGAGCCATCCTGCAGGGCCCCATTGGCAAACCATTTTCTGTCAGGCTGTGTCAGAAATATTTTTCATGTCACCATATATTCTTCTTTAGCACACCTTTATGCTTGCGCAGTATTTTATTATATATTTAATAATCTTCCCATCAGTTTTATTTAAAAGATTAATATGCCATATCAGTTGAATCTCCATACCTATATTTCACATTTTAAAAGTGAAATCATTCCTTCAGCACATTGTAGCTGATGAAACTGGAGCTCCTTCCTCACTGTTTAGATGACATAAAATAGAGAAGTCAGAACTAGACTTTCAGAGTCTGGGATTAATGCTGTCGCAGCCTGTGTTCTGTGGATCGAACCCTGGTCCCTCCACTTGCCTAACCAGTCACCACTTAGTCCACTGAACTATCGCGCCTGTCCTCTGTACATTATTAATATATATATTTTCTTGATCTTTCTCTCTCATTTCCCTCTCCACCCTTCAAACACTGTTCCATTCCTTATTTTCAAGGCTTTTCTTTTCTTTTTTATTTTTTTAGAATTTTATTTATTTTTTTCTTGTTTCAGAACTTTTTGTTTATTTATTTTTATGGCCGGCTCAGCCTGCCCTGAGGCAGGGCTGGCACAGCATGTGGTGCCAGGGATCGAACCGCAGGCCCTGCAGCTGCCTAAGCTTTCCTAAGCAGGTGCTTTAGACCACTGAGCCATCCTGCTGGGCCCCTCAAAGCTTTTCTTTTATCTAATTGTATTATATCCTTTTGTTCCACAGTAGTATCCTTTATCTCACTTTTCTCTTCTCATTCTTATTTTCCATTGATTAATTTTTGAAAATTTACTTTTCTTCAGCCTCCTGAGTGTCACTTCCTCTAACTGTACTAGGATGACTATTAAGCATGAGTCTTTAGATAGCTACCTCTTTGCCTCTACGCTTTTTGTGTTTTTTTTTCCCAAGGAGAAGTTTATTTTGGATCACATTCTCAGAAAGTTCAGTCTATGATAATCTTGTCATAAAGGAGAAAAACAGATGATGGAGGGGCCTGGTGGAAAAAGTTCTCTTAGTCAGGAAGCAGAGAGAGCAGGAAGTGCTCAGGGCTGGCGTGGGGGAAGAGGCAGGCCCCTGAAGGCAGCCCCCAACTCTCTTCTTCCAATGAGATTTTGCCCACTCATAATGCATTTGAGTACAGACTTATCAATGAATCAACCCCTTGTGAGAACAGAGCCGCCATGATCCAATTGCTTTCCGAAAGCTCCAACTCTGAATATATGAAACTTTAAGGGGGGCCTGGCAGGATGGCTCAGTGGTCTAAAGCGCCTGCTTAGGAAAGCTTAGGCAGCTGCAGGGACCACAGTTCGATCCCCGACACTACATGCTGTGCCAGCCCTGCCCTCAGGGCAGGCTGAGCCAGCCATGAAAATAAATAAATAAACAAACAAAAGTTCTGAAACAAGAAAAAAAATAATAAAATAAAAGATAAAAAAAATTCTAAAAAAAAAAAAAAAAAAGAAAAGAAACTTTAAGGGAATATTTTAGATAAAAACCGAAACATCCTCTCACTCAAAGAATAGCACTATCATTTTCCATCCACTTCAAATAAAAGCTTTACATTGTATTGTTTCTTATTCTTCTTCGTCCTCTGCTCTCAGTTGACTACAAGACCTCTCTCTTTTTTAAAAATTAATTTTATTGAGAAAGAAATAGCAATCAGACAGTTTCACAACAGGTCAGTAAGGCAGTTACAATGATTAATACATTGCATATTGTTGTTTTTGTAGTAGTTGTTTAGAGTACAAGATGTAGGCATGATATCTTGTCTATTAGTATAAATATTACTACAAAATTAGTATAAATATTAGTATAAATATTTCTTTTCATTGAACTAAGAGAAAGTAGCTTATATATAGTCCAATAGTCCATAATAGTAGTAGGTTATCAGCACAACTCGCAGTGTTGGAAGCTGTCGACTTGAGTCTTTTACAGCTCAGCATACTAATCTGGCTTTACTTTTTATGCCTCATGGTTAAACTTTTCTGTTGGGTGTTAAGTGCAAGTTAAAGCAAGACCTGTATAACAAAACATGTAACCTTGTATCTGACAAGGTCAGTCAAATCCCTAAGCCTCTACTCTTGAACACTTTTCTATTGTTAATGGAGTTGGAGTTGTTGGATATAGTATATATTCATGTGTCAATATCTGGTTTGTTTTAGTGCTTCTACTATAAACTGTCATCCATGGTTAAGGATTACAATACTGATCATTAGGACGTGTCATTATCCTGATTATCTTTGCTGGTGTTATTTTTGCTGTGTTGCTGTGTGTGTGGCATAGTTGTTGCTATTAAATGGCTTTCTTTGTGTATTGACAATATTCGTGTCAACAATAGTGCAGTGATGCACAAAGAACAAGGTGCTGGGCCAATTAGACTGTAGTCTCCCCTCCCAAATTAACAGAGGAGGTTGGATTATGGCACAGAGATGAAGGGCTGTATCCAGCTATCCTTAGCAGGCATCACTGAAAAGCAGACCCCAAAGAGATCTCCTTACCCTACCAGCAGCAAAGACCTTTCATTATTAAAAAAAAAAAAGTGTATCTCATCACATTTTACTGAACATAAAGAAAACAAATGATTTGTGATTTATTACTTATACTCAAAAGTTTCCCACCAATTACATGGTCTATTGATGAAAAAAGAAAAAAAAATTAAGAAAGGAAAAATCTTTACTTTGAGTCTTTTAGCTTGGAGATGTACAGGTTTGTGATGGTCTTCACAGCAACTACATGGTCCTGCATTTATTTAAAAATTTTTCCAGGACCGTCACTTCAGTCTCCTTTGAAAGACATAAGCTATGCAACTTGCAATTTTTTTGGAATTTTTTATTTTATTTTATTTTTTCTTGTTTCAGAACTTTTGTTTCTTTATTTATTTTTATGGCCGGCTCAGCCTGCCCTGAGGGTAGGGCTGGCGTAGCATGTGGTGCTGGGGATCGAACCGCAGTCCCTGCAGCTGCTTTAGACCACTGAGCCATCCTGCCAGCCCAACTTGCAATTATTTTTAAAAGATAAGGTTGGCACACAACTAAACAAAGAGTGCATTAAGATGTGCGATTTCTTGAAACAGTTTAATTCAATGTTTGTTCTCGTATGTTTTCTGCCAGTGTGCCTGTAACAGGAAGGAAACGTCATGGCACACTGTACGGAAGCTGAGAAGCTGCAATTGGCCGCATGCTACTGTCTGGCCGCCAGAGGGCGGGCTCCTCCAGCAACGTCATCTAGAAAACATGCTCAGACTTCCGGTTAAAGGAAACATTTGAAAAGAAATAAAAATGTTCGGAGTCATTTTATCCACGGAATCTGAGCCTCTACGTGACCCAAAGTTTGAGAATGTGGAAATTACGTGTTTTAACAGGAGAAAAATGAAGTCTAAAGGATAATTCCCTCAAACATTAATAGATAAATATTGTACTCAGAATATATTTGCTAATAAGGCAACCCCACCCCTGCTCCACCCGTAACACATAATCAATGACCAATAGAGAATATGGTCAGAAATATTCATGTAGAAGGAGATACTGCCTCTCTGTACAATTTCGCTTTGTGACTTTAGAGCACTTAGACTTTGAAGAAGTTATTTAGCCTCTGCTTCCCCTGGTTTCCTCTTGTGCAGAATGACAATAAAAGTACTTGCTCGATAAACTTGTGACAATAAAAACGAATTACAATATGAAAACACTTATGGATTTCTTTCTCCTTAGGTAATTAGGGTTTTTGGCTAGATGTATTTATTATTCAAAAACAAAACAAAACAAAACATTTGGACCAAGACCCGGTCGTGGGGACCTCCAGGTAAGTATCCTCTGTTGGTTGGATTTATAGCACTGGGCACTGCGTGTGCGTTGACTGTCAGAAAGATACGAATGGCGTTAAAGTGATGCTGCCCCGTGCCCCAGGTAGGTGCCCAGTGTGGGACATGTGTGGGAAGACCACCTGACGGGGGACATTGGAGGGGCAGAGAGAGGAGTGGGAGACAGGCTTCAGAGAGCTGGTGCAGGGACAAACTGAACCCACAGTGTTAGAGTGCCAGTTATACTCAGTCCGCTTGCTAGTTGTGTGTTAATCAGCTTTGCATGTTGTCAATTAACTGAAAACCTCACCCTCCTGCACGGTTTTGACCATTACTTGCTGCTAGGCTCTAGCTAACTGCTTTATAGTGATCACCTCATTGAATCCTCACACTGAGCTCTAAGACAAGTACAGTGGTTTTTTGTTTTCATTTAATTAAAAAATTATGGCAATACATGATGATTGCATTCATTGTGTGGAGTTGGTACACGGGCATAAGACACCTCAGTTCTTTTTAGATCTCCTTCCTCTCGCTTTCCTCCTTGGGCCTCATCGCGTTTACAAAAGATCTTTCTCCATAGTTCTTGCTATCATTTATTTTCATCTTTAAATTATTTATGCTAGTTTTCTCACATAAGAGAAAGCATGTAATATTTGAACTTCTATCTCTGAGGTATTTCACTTTAAGCTATGGTCTACAGGTGTGCTCATTTTCCTGCATGCAAATGATTCAAATGTATCTTTTTTTTTTTTTTTGTCTTTTTGAGACATGGCTCCACCCCTTCAATGCTTTTTTCTATGTTTTAAACTTTTCTTTTTTAAATTTTAAGGAGAGTGGGGCTGGGGAGATAGTTCCATGGCACAAGTGCCTGCCTGACAAGTGCAAGGTCACGAGTTTAAACCCAGGTCCCACCAAAAACAAACAAACAAACAAACAAACACCCTAAGCATTGGGGCTGGGGAGATAGCTCCGTGGCACAAGTGCCTGCCGGGCAAGTGTGAAGTTGTGAGTTCAAACCCCAGCCCTGCCCCCAAAAACAAATAAAAAAAAAATTTTAAAGACTTTTAAATTTTATTTATTTATTTTTTTCTTGTTTCAGAACCTTTGTTTGTTTATTCACTCATTTTTATGGCCAGCTTAGCCCACCCCAAGGGCAGGGCTGGCGCAGCATGTTGTGCTGGGGATTGAACTGCGGTCCCTGAAGCCGCCCAAGCTTTCCCAAGCAGGTACTTTAGACCACTGAGCCATCCCACTGGGCCCTAAAATAAATTTTAAAGAGAGTACAAATTAGAGTTAAAACAGGAAAAACTACAGAATCTTCTCATTTACACAAAGTAATATGAATTTCACAGTATTTGTTGTAATGCATAGTGCTGTCATCCAACCTGTTATTCCTATGATCAGATATGTGCACGTAACATTAGAAGAAGAAATAAATATATAAGAAATTGAGAAGAGAAAAAGTACAAATGATTGAAAAAAGGAGGTGAAGCAATTTAAGCACTAGCTGCTTCCTTCCATGGACCAGCAGAAATGCACAGTGCATGTGTCCAAACCACCCTGCTCGCATACATAGATAAGTCTCTTTCCCCCACTCTCTTTCCTGTCATTCTCCTCAACTCAGTAACTCTTTTCTTTTGAATAAGTTCCTTCCCTTTTCCTCAGTATCTCTTGTACCCTTCAGATTCCATTTTTCTCTTTCAGGTTCTCACACTAAGAAGACAATATGATGTTTGTACATGTAGGTCTAACTTATTACATTAAGAGTATGGTCTCTAGTTGTATCCATTACTGACAAAAGACTCAAATTTATCTGGTTTTATAGCTGAATAGTCCATTGTGTAAAAATGTCACATCTTCTTCATCCATTTTTCAATTGATGGCCATTTGCATTGTTTCCAGGACTTAACTACAAAAAAAAAAAAAAAATTGCCCTGCTATAAATATGGGTGCACATATATTGCTGTGGTTTGAGTTTTTCAGTTTTTCTGAAAAAATACACAGAAGAATAGCTGGCCTGAATGGGATCTTCCATCCTAGCTTTTGAAAGAATCTCCACACTGATTTTCATAGTGGTTGTACAAGTCTGTGCTGCTACCAAGAGTGCAGAAAGGTTCTTTTTTCTCCAGAGTGGCTCCAGCATTTGTTATCGGCTGAGTTCTTGATGTCAGCCATTCTTTCTGCAGTGAGATGAAATCTCAGTGTTGTTTTAATTTTCATTTTCAAAAGACCAATAACGTTGAACATTTTTTTCATATATTTACTTGCCATTTGTATTTCTTCTGTTGAAAATAGGTATTCATCTCAGATGCCCAGTTTTGGATTGAGTCTTTGAATTTGGGGTCCTGATTTTTAAAGTTCTTTATGTGTTCTCGACAGAAGACCTTTGTCATGGGGGTATTCAACTATATTTCTTCCCAATGTGTGGATTGTCTTTTTACTCTGTTGGAGATTTCCTTTGAAATGCAGAAAGTTTTCAAAAAGATGAGATCTCAGTTGTTGATTCTTTGAAGTATTTCACATGCAGCTTGGCTTTTGTTCATAAACTCTCTACCTACCACTATATCTTTAAGACTTTTACCAACATTTTCCAGTGGAAGATGTAGAGTTTTTGATTTAATATTTGCTCCATTTTGACTGTAACCTTGTGCATGGTGAGAGGCATGGGTCTAGTTTTAGCCTTTGGCATGTGCAAATCTAGTTCTTACAGCATCACTTATTAACAAGGCTATTTTTCTTCCTGTGAGCCTGTTTGGCCCCTTTAACAAAGATAAGGTGGCTGGCGGCTGAGTTTGTTTATAGTGTGTCTGCATCTTCTACTCTGTTCTGTTGATCCTCGAGGCTGTTTCTATGTCAGTAACGTTCTGGTTTTATCACAGTAGCTTTATAGTATAATTTCAGGTTAGAGATTGTATTATCTTCTGCCTTTCCTTTATTTTCCAGGATTGTTTTTTAATATTCTGAGTCTCTTCTGGTTCCAGGTGAACTTAAGGAAAGTTTCCTTTAGCTATGTGAGGTATACTGATGGATTTTAGTCAGGATTGCACTGAATCTGTATAACAGTTTTGGGAGTATGGCCATTTCCGCAATATTGGTTCTTCCCATCCAAGAGCATGGAAGATTTTTCCATTTTCTCAAATCCTCTTCAATTTCTTTTCTCAGAATATAGCAATTTCCACAGTATTAATCATTTACATCCTCTGTAAGATTGATTTCTGAGTATTTCATATTTTTTTGGATGTTATTATGAAAGGAGGGGTTTCCCTAATTTCTCTCTCAGTGTGTTCATTCTTTGTGTACAAAAATGCTACTGACTTTTGGGTGTTGACTTTGTATCCTGCAACATTGCTGAGTTTGGTGATTAAATCTACAAAGGAGAAAGAACAAAAGCATTTTTCTTGACTGAATGAATAAACAACTTTGGATCTGTTGAGCTTTCATTGCCCTGCCCTGTGGGAAGCTGTACTTCATGCCCCATGAAATGAGCTCATAAATACCTCTGTTGCACCATCAGTGACAACACTGGATAAAATTGTATGCCAAGTTTAAGCTTATTAATATAAATTCATATTTTCTATAAATAGATTTCTGTTGTAGAAAAATTGAACATATTATCAATATCGGGGAAAATAGCTCCTATTCTCAATAGTGATAACCAGTATTTGCCTTTTGTCTTTCCCTTTTATTCCAGATACATTTTTTTTTAATAAAGTTTAGGCCCATCAGGATGGCTCAGTCTAAAGCGCCTGCTTAGGAAAGCTTAGGTGGCTGCAGGGACTGTGGTTCGATCCCTGGCACCACATGCTGCGCCAGCCCTGCCCTCAGGGCAGGCTGAGCCGGCCATAAAAATAAATAAACAAACAAACAAAAGTTCTGAAACAAGAAAAAAAAATAAATAAAAAACAAGAAATGTATCAAAAAATATATTCTCATTCTTTGTGAAAGAGAGATAGTAAACTAAACAGAAGTATTGGACATGTGAAATTTTCATGGGAAAAATATAAGACAAGTTTTTGTTGTGTGTGTTGTGTGTGTATGTGACATGCATGATGATGTTTACTGCTCTATGTCAATTGTATGAAAATCACGAACATGATACATTTTTATTATATAAAAAATTCAAATAAAAAAGTAAAAAAATGAGATTTTTTTAAAGAATTTATTATTTAAAAAAAATTTTTTTTTCTTGTTTCAGAACTTTTGTTTATTTATTTTTATGGCTGGCTCAGCCTGCCCTGAGGGCAGGGCTGGCGCAGCATGTGGTGCTGGGAATTGAACCGTGGTCCCTGCAGCTGCCTAAGCTTTCCCATGCAGGCATTTTAGACCACTGAGCCATCCAGCTGGGCCCCTAAAAAAATAAAAGATTTTTTAAAGTTCAAAAAAATTAAAAAAATAAATAGCTTCTGTGTGATATGGCTATGCTATTCATATGTTCCACCCAAGCACAGAACTGTACACCAATAATCTCAGTGCTCTGATGCACTGAGACAGGAGGATCACAAGTTCAAGCCTACTCTTGGCAGCTAGTGAGATCCTATCCCCAAAATGACAAATAATAATAGTGCTGGGTATAATTTTTTTTTTTTTTGTCTTTTTTGAGACAGGGTCTCACTATACAGTTCAGGCTGGCCTTGAGCTCACTTTTGTAGCCCAGGCTGGTCTCGAACTCACAGTGATCCTCCTGCCTCAGCCTCCTGAGTGCTGGGATTACAGGCGTGCGCCACCATGCCCGGCGCAGTGCTGGGTATAATTTAATTCAATCCACAATACTACAAAAAATTTACAGTGGTGTCCCAAAATCATATCATGTTTCCTGAAGCCATGTTTTTACAGTATAACAGTCATAATTTTGGTGACTGTGTTAAAATACTTGCGGGCATATAGATAACCAAATTTCCTTGTCAGTTCTCTTACAATGAGCTCTTCTCAAACTTTTAACCTTGACATTTTCAAGCTTGTCTTTCACAGTCCATTAATGATCTCATTCTGTTGCTCTGCTTAAAGGTTTTCCAAACAATTCTAATCCTATAATAGTTCCTCTTGAAGGATTTTGTGGACAGAATTCTGATGTGTAACAGATTCTGGTAAGTTTAAGATCATACATTGAGACTGATTATAATTTTCCAGAATTTATATAAGATGTTGATTAGTTCAGATAACTTGAATCCAACATCAAGTAGAATAAGAACTAATTACATGGAGCTCAACAAACTAATAAAATAATTTTTATGGGCTTAAAATTACTACTTAATATGTTATTTTGTAGACTCAGGGAATTTGCTCTCTTTTCTTAAACTACCTATAGCTTAGAGAAGTTTAATAATATGTACTTTTATCATCAAAACTGAAGCAGCTTACTTGTTCTAAAATTCAGAAACTATATGTGAGTCATCTCTTTTTCAGGTGATATAACTATTTATATGAATTTTAGTAGTCTTAAAATAAAAAAAAACTGGTTACTTTACCAAAGGTTATACTGCCTGGTCTTATGGAAGAAAGACCCTAAACTCTAATAAATAAATAAATAATCAATCGTCCAAATCTGAAAGTATTGCTGGTAAAATCTAGTGTCAGTTACTTAACAGGAATTCCTAATCTGAATAGGATTTTAAAGTCTAATTTGAAATTCCCTGGACAGAGACTTTAAAAAAAGACTATAGGGTTAATGAAGGTTCTTGCCACACTTGTATTTTGAAATGAATATGCTTGTTATTATCTTTAGTAAAATTCAGGGTAAATATAAACAATAATATCTCTGTAGAAAATTCTATTGTCTTTTTAGATATCCTATACTAGTCCTATTTATTGCCCTTGAAAGTTTTAGTACTTATCAGTTGTCCTATTCTTGAAACCCTTCAAGCTTGGTATGGATTTGTTGTAATTCTCAGAAAGTAACCCTGATAGCTGTGGTATGAGCCCTTAGAGGGGTCACGAAAGCACCCAGGGAGTAACCAGAGACATTCAACCTGAGAACTAAGAAAATACATGTTGATCTCAGGGGTAAAATCTATTCTGTTGTCTGTCCTATTGGCCATCTTTCCTACCTAGTCATGTTTAGTTTTCTTTTGTTTATTCAGCTGTTTAGGGTGATGAAGATCTTGGCTAAGACACAATCACCATTCTTGGTGTTATCCTCCTGACAGTCTTTACTGCCTTCTCCTTGGTGGGCCCTATTCTCTCAAGGGTTTTAGATGAGTGTCCAACATGATAAACACAAGCATGGGAGACAAGCTGATTGCACACAGCTTCTTCACAACGCTCCAGTAAATGGAACCAAACCAAAATGGAGCAGTGACTGGGAATCCGAGTGCTATTACTGTGAGGAACCAGCTCTTCACCTCCTTGGACCTTGGTTCTTTGTGCCCTTAAGGAATTCAATCAAGACACGAGGGCGCTTCAGGAATAAGGTAGAACTCTTTGTGAGGTCAATAAAGGGAGAGCTATCCCTTCAAGCGAGAAGGCGGGCACAAGTGGGAATTTGGAAATGTTTTTATGCACACAGAAGTCATTTCTGGTGTTCAGGAAACTTGAAAAATTATGATGCTTATCAGGATTTTTACATAGAAGTTAAAAATTTTTACTTAGAAGTTACCAAGTAGCGATTGCAAAATGTCTTTCTGTCCTATTTGGGATTGTCAATATTTCCTTGGGGCTCTAATTACGCAAGAAGTTTGCAAAGGATAAGTTCCTAATTTAAACCAAGTCCCAGTCCCAACCAGTTTAAAGAGCATTTCCATCCCGGACACTGGTCTGTAGGTATGGCAGTGAGGAATGCAGGGAGTCCCCTGCTGGAGCTAGGTGGCCAGGTGGCCAGGTATCAGAAGGAACATGCCCAATAATCTTAAGATCTCACTGTGCTCTGCCGGGCTGCCTTAGGTCTGATACTCAACATGTGATTATAATTGTATTAGAAAATGGGCCTTTGTTTAGTTAATTGGCAATGCTTGCTGGCTTGCAACGCTTCTCTGTTGTCCCTGAGGCACACTAATGTCTATCTACCATTCAAGATAACTGTAATACAATTAATCTGAAAAGCATAAGGAAACAAATATAAAGAAGTAGTTGCTTTTCCCTAAAAATGGGAGATTCCAGTAAGCAGTTGTCTGTAAGATAAGGAGATATTCTCTTATTTTTGGCCTTAAAATAATAAACTGGAATAACCTGTTTGGAACATCCAGCTCTTAAATTTATTAGTTTTGTTGTTTCTGTTTTTTGTCCCAGATTACTAAATCCACTCTTGTTCTATTACCCAGTGGGAGTTCTTTTCCTGTTTTGCAGAGTGGAAGCTACCCTGATCCAGACTGTGAGAAAATCCACAATTACATTATAAGGAAATTCTTGGAATTTTGATTTTGACAAAAGCTATCAGTGGTCACCAGATCACTGCGAGCAGAGGCATTAAAAATAAGCTACAATAAAAACATTTCATGAGTGAGCCTGACCCCATGACTTACAGGTTCACAGTAAGACAAAGACAAGCCAGCGTGGGCAGTCACAGCGAGTGCCATTTGTTTCCATGTTTTGGTCAGTCTCTCCTGAATAAGAGGCTGACCACAACAGGAAGATTTCTGTCTCTGATTAGGAGACCATCAGACTCTGTAGGTCTAGTGCTTGAAATTCCCGCAGAGGCAAACTGAATCCCAGCTTAAATAGTAAAACCAACCTAGCAACTATATCAGTCAAAAACTGCCAGCTAACCTCTAACTAGGGACTTTCACTTTCACGAACCCAATGCTTTCTTTGCTTTGTTTCCACGTGCACATAATAATAGTTGCTTAATTCCATCTTCCTACTGGAATATTAAGCGCTTCTCAATCTTATGCTGCTAGATTCATGAGTCACTGCATGCTCAAGAAAGTGTTTTGAAATTTTGCAGTCCCTAAGATGGTCTTTTACTCCTCACATTTGTCCCACCTCTGCTCAGGTTGGAAACAGTTTGGGAGAGAGAAGGGTACATAGAAGTGAAGAGAGAGTGAAGGACCAGAGTCAAGAGTGTTTCCCTCCACCCCTCCAAGAGCTGACCACACTGTGTGGCCAGGTGAGGTGCACCCTACAGGACTCACTGTATATGGAAGCTTTGAAGGGGCTGCTTGAGAAGCAGCTGACTTTAACCAGGGCAAAGATAAGAAAGGGCAGGGGTCGGGGAGCAAAGGAGAAAGCTAGTTTGTTTTGAAACTGAATCTCTGGCACCATTTTGGGACTGAGACGGGTTTTGGGGAAGAGAAAACAACAAAAGGAGATTATTCAAAGTACCCAAAACCTCCCAGGCTCAACCCCAGCGGCACCCCCAGGTTAGGGGTACCTCTGGTGGGGCAGAAGGTTATTGGATTGCTCAGATGTGAAGATCATCCTCTGGGTTTGGTGTACAAGACCCCAGATATTGCATGTGGTCATTTAGGAATTATAGTGTTTTGTATGAAGTTTTCCCCAGAAGTTTACTAAAATTGGCAAGAATCATCTATGAAGTGAATTGATAGTGGTATCAATGCAATAAGGTACTCAAAAAGAGACTCAGGACGTTTTGCCAGTATTGTGGTTCAAATAGATTATCAGCAGGTGGTTCCTGCACTTCTTCTGGACTTGCCATGAGGTGTTAAAACCTTGTTTCACTAAGCTGGAGAGACTCGATCTAAATGGAGCAGCATGACTTTGCTCCAGCCTGGCTTAATCTTCCCACTCCACCATCATCAGCAAAGTCACCATTGAATTTTGAGAAACATTCTGAAAAGAATGGCACTGGTCCAAGTGTTTATAAAGGCTTAGTCCCGAAGCCTGCTGTTCCACCTACAAAGCCTATACAGTGGAAAAACTAAACTAAAGAAAATAAATTTGGAACTTCTTTCCCTCATGAATCTGCACATAGTGTTGGCAACTTCAATGCTTTAAACTCAACTGCCAGGGGCCTGGCAGGATGGCTCAGTGGTCTAAAGCACCTGCTTATGAAAGCTTACTTGGCTGCAGGGACTGCGGTTCGATCCTTGGCACCACATGCTGCACCAGCCCAGCCCTTAGGGCAGGCTGAGCCGGCCATAAAAAAAATAAAGATAAATAAACAGACAAACAAAAGTTAAAAAAAAAAAAAGAAGAAGAAGAAGAAAGAAAGTCATGCTGGCTTAGAAAAGGATGACGACTTGCTCAATCTGTATAACAGCAACAGTACTCATCAAGAATGGGATATAGGGGCCCGGCGGGATGGCTCAGTGGTCTAAAGCGCCTGCTTGGGGAAGCTTGGGCAGCTTCAGGGACGGCGGTTTGATCCCCGGCACCACATGCTGTGCCCGCCCTGCCCTCGGGGTGGGCTGAGCCAGCCATAAAAATGAGTGAATAAACAAAGGTTCTGAAACAAGACTAAAAATAAGAAATAAAATAAAAATTCTTAAAAAAAAAAAAAGAATGGGATATAAACAGAAACTTTGAGGAAGAAGAAATTACACAGGAAAATGGCAATGCCTCAGTAATTTCTCAATAGATCATTCGATCTTCAACCTTCCCACAAATTGATGTTCTTTCCAGTTCTCTTGAGGCAGAAGATAGGTTACTGAAGGAGATGGGCTGGCAGGAGGACAGTGAGAAGGATGAAACATGTGCTCCCTTAACTGAGGGTGAAATGAGAGAATTCCAGGTGATCAGCAAACAGTTACAGGAGAATGGTCTGAGAAAAAAAATAGCATGTTGAAAAATAGCTTGATCCATGACTTCAAGTTTGGACCCTGAAAAAACAGCACTTTTAAGCCTACAATGGAGAATGATGTCACAGACATGAGCAGCAGTGACATGTCAGATGACAATGAGGTGTGAAAGATTTGCTAGCAGCGTTGAAAATTTTAGCACGATACATCTCATGCAGTTTGGGGTGAATTGAAAACATGAAGAACTATAAGTTATGTAGTGAAATATCCCTTGAGCAGATGAATTTTGGGGGGACTTCAGTATGAAGAGAACCAAGAATATTATGTTGGGCTGTGTTTAACATTATTTCTTTGTAAATGACTGCTGTAGAAATAAGGGCTTCAGGGCTGGGGAGATAGATCAGGGGCACAAGTGCCTGCCCAGCAAGTACAAGGTCCTGAGTTCAATCCTCAGTTCCACCAAAAAAAAAAAAAAAAAAAAAAAAAAGTATAAGCCGGGTGTGGTGGCGCACACCTGTAATCCCAGCACTTGGGAGGCTGAGGCAGGAGGATCGATGTGAGTTCGAAACCAGCCTGACCTGCAAACATGAGCTCAAGGCCAGCCTGAACTGCATAGCAAGACCTTGTCTCAAAAAAAAAAAAAAAAGAAATGAGGACTTTGGCTGATCCAACATTGACTTCCTTCGTCACTAAAACATTCCTCTGACTAACAACGTGGCAATGTAATAAATGAGACTTTCTCATTTAATAACAAAAAATGTAATGTTTTGACAAAGAAATCTGAATCTCAGAAGCTACCACTGCTTATTTGCTGCTTATTTATTCATCCCAAGATCCACATTTTCAGTCAGTGTCTTGGAAGTTGGTATGTGTGGCATACTGCTTGTTCCAAAGTATGGTCACAATATTATCTTTTATTTCATGGTTACCTCTTACCAAGGGATCTGTTTCTTTCCCATTGGAGCTTTTAACTGCCTTAACCAACAGAGTAGTTCAGAAATGAGTGTAACTTTATTTCTAGGTCACAGAATGTTATGTGACCGAAATTTGATCTCTTAGGAACTTGAGAAGATTCCATAGGAAGCCCATGCAGTGAGGTAAAGACCTGAAATTAGTTTTTGAAAATAATTATTGGTCACCAGGATGTCACTTTGCTCAGCACAGAAAATGCTAAGCATCCCACAGTAGGAACACTTGATAGAAGACGTTTGACCCTCAACTTGCTCAGGTTCATAAAGATACCATGTCTTTTAGAATTAATTCTAACCAGGGAACCTCTGATGTGATAGTCATATTCCTTACAGATGGTTAAGGATTAAACACAGGAACAAAATAAATAAATAAATAAAAAATAAACACAGGAACTTCAGGAGGGGACAAAATACAGCTCATCATATGTCCAGGTGGCTCTTATTTAATGGTAGTTGTTTTACCCTGCTGTTCAAAGACAGAGGAATTGGCCTGGCAGGATGGCTCAGTGGTCTAAAGCTCCTGCTTAGGAAAGCTTGGGCAGCTGCGGGGACCACGGTTCGATCTCCCGCACCACATGCTGCACCAGCCCTGCCCTCAGGGCAGGCTGAGCCGGCCATAAAAATAAAATAAATAAACAAACAAAAGTTCTGAAACAAGAAAAAAAATTAAAAAAACAAAGACAGAGGAATCATTTTGAACTTTTCACTCCTTAGGCACTTTACACTAGCAAATTTGGTTGGCTTTATTCCTAAAATAGATCCTAAGATGCCCACTTGCACATTTTCACTCTAAGACCCAGTTTAACAATGATCATTTCTTGGGCTGGTGAGATAGCTCAGTGGTCTAAAGCTCCTGCTTAGGCAAGCCTAGGCAACCCCAGGGACCGCGGTTCGATCTCCAGCACCACATACTGTGCCAGCCCCACTCCCAGGGCAGGCTGAGCCAGCTCTAACATAAATAAATAAAGTTTTAAAAAAAATGATCATTTCTCTCCTGCAAGACTTTAGCCACCTCGTGTCACATTCCTGCCCTTGATCAGCTCACACACTTCGCACCTCGTTAGTCCTCCTTACAAGTGTGGGAATGATCTCTTCAAAATAAAATGCGGATCACTTCACTTCCTTGCTTAAAATCCTCTAAGCTTTTCCCATAGCACCTGTAATAAGGGGTCAATTTTATGTTTAAATGTCTCTACAGCCTCAGGTCTCTCTTCTGTGAGGCTCGGTGAGTTCTATGAATGCGATAGAAAGCACAGGCTTCCTCGTTACACACCACTTTGCCTGGAACACTGAAGGGCATTGTGCTTGAGACAGTGGACCCTGAGCTGGGACGCCTCATGCTGACAGTGAGTGGCCTGATTGTGTGAGCTGGACAGATGCTTGTGTCCACTGAACCAAATGAATACTTGCTGATAAGATTATCAGGTAAATATAATTGTCTAAAGAATCAAATACTGATTCCTTTTCCTAAAGTTTCTGCTGCTCTATTATTGGTTTTTCATAAATGAGTATTCCACAGTTATTTTAGTATGTGTAGCCTATCCATCTCTGCTGACTATTATCATAGGAGACGCTTTTGAAACCCTCAATATACAACAGTTCATCTTCAAACCATCTTACTGAGTGGGCTGATAATCACTGCCATCTCTTATTTGCCGATGGGATGAGCAACCCAGTGCCATGGGTACTGTGAAGGTCACCTGTCTCCCAGAGGCCATCAGACCCAGGTACCTTTTTCTGCTGATGTGGACGACTGCTCCTCTGCTGTTTGCTGTGATAGAAGAAGAAATTAGGTCAGACAGACACATCATAGAGGTCAGTGTGTCCTTTTAGTAGTTACAAAACCTCTGGAGAAGAATTATCATGTATGGTCTTCTTTAAGTGCACTTATGTGTGTTTTTCTGGGCAGATATATTAACATTATCTAATTCTATGGATGGCCATTTCAATGGGCTAAGATTTTGTTCTTCTAAAATGTACTCAAAATTTTAGTGAGCCAGGAGGAAGCCTGCTCACAATGTTTTCTAGGAAGAATTTTTGTTTTATATTTCCTGAGCTGCTTGCAGTCATCTGTCTGGAGAGTATTCAGCTCCTCTGCACAGAGCTGGAGCTGCAACCTCAGAAACTGGTAGTGGAGCAGGGGGCCCTGCTCCCCACGCCTTGGGGAAGCACTGCAGTCTCAGCTCCTGACTCATTCAGCAGTGTTGGATGTGCTCTGAGCTCTCAGTGACTTTTCTTTTGAATTCATAGAAGTGACAGTCACATCTCCTTTCCTATGAGCCACAAAGCATCATCTGTCTCCCTTATGTTTCTGTGAAGATGCACAAGAGAAGGCAAGTGGACACCCTTGAAAGGGGGATTTTGTTCAAGACTTCACATTTTTCTAGATAAACACGGAGATTTTCTTCCAAAATAGAGACTAGTCCCTCCTGCTCAGTAAGAATATTGATGAGTCATTATTCATTATTATTTTTTTATTATTTATTTATTTTTTCTTGTTTCAGAACTTTTGTTTGCTATTTATTTATTTTTATGGCTGGCTCAGCCTGCCCTGAGGGCAGGGCTGGTGCAGCATGTGGTGCCGGGGATCGAACCGCGGTCCCTGCGGCCGCCTAAGCTTTCCTAAGCAGGCGCTTTAGACCCCTGAGCACCTGCCGGGCTCCTACTGGATATAACTTTCATAAGGAGATGTCCATGGATCTTTTGGGGACCAGTGGTGGTATGTCAGAGTAGAAATAAAATGACTCCCAAAGCCACATGCGTTTGGAAGGTGATTGGGTGGTGGGGATGACAGAGCTGCAGTGTTATTGTGAGGTAGGCTCTGGCTGGAGGAGCTGTATCGCTAGGGTCATGGTCTGGAAGGGTCCATTTCCCTTCTTGCCTGGTAGCTTTGACTGTGCTCTCTGGCTGTCATGCCGTGAACAGCTTTTCCTCAGCTGTCTCCTCTGCCAGGCCTCCCTGCCTCAAAAACAGATGCCATGGGCTGTAGTTATGAACCACAATAAGTCTCTCTCCCATTCAATTTGTGGGTGCTGGGTATTGTGGCTCAGTAGCAAGGGAAATGACTAGGAAAGAGTCTAAAGCAATATAATCAAATTCTCTAGGTAAACTATAAAGAGAGGGTTCTCAGGGTAGCAGGGGAAAGTAACAGTAAGCATACAAGTACTTCTCAGGTTTTTGATGGATGACTCCTGCTGAGAAATCTTTTGGGTCAGGTGAAAGAGGTATAGGTATTTTACAATAGAAGGAGAAAAGGCCTGCCAACCAAGATTCTCCTACACAACAGAGCTATTCCTTTATTTTTTAATTTTTTTATGTTATGGCCAGCTCAGCCTGCCCTGGGGGTGGGGCTGGTGCAGCACGTGGTGCAGGGGATTGAACCTCAGTTGCTGTGGTTACCTAAGCTTGCCTAAGCAGGTGCTTTAGACTGCTGAGCTATCTCACCAGCCCCAGAGCTGTCTCTTTAGAAGCGAAGGAGAGATAAGACATCTATCAGCAAACAAGGCTTGAGACAGTGTATCCCCTCCGGACATGTCCTACTTAACACTGAAGGGAGTTGCTCAAGTAAAGTGATCTTAATGGCTGTGAAGAAAATATTAGAAGGTGTAAACACTATTGCTGGTAAAGGGCAAGCATAAAAATAAATGCGATGCACTCTATTATAGTAAACATGGTATATAAAATATTCACGTCCTTAGTTTGAGGCTGAAATGCAAAACAACTAAAAATAAAACTACATACATACATTAATAAAGGAAATATGAAAAGATATAGGTAGGACATTGGAAATGCATCAGGTAGGGAAGAACGGAGAAGAGGGGTAGAACTCATTATTAGTATATTTTGTCTTCTTTTAATCTTCTCTGATCTTTGTGGCCATGCTTTGTTGTTGACCTTTGAGAATGCTTGGTCCGGTGATAGCTTTCAAAGCCTCATTGTAACCACAGTGCACAAGGCTATGAAAGAATAATCCAGAACAATAAACAAAGAATCAAAACACAATGCTAGCGTAGATCACT
Source organism: Myocastor coypus (assembly GCA_004027025.1). Lineage (NCBI taxonomy): Eukaryota > Metazoa > Chordata > Mammalia > Rodentia > Myocastoridae > Myocastor > Myocastor coypus. Next base: position 27,273 of record PVJA010016670.1, read on the forward strand.
TACTTAATCATAAGGAAAGATTGTAAGAGAGAGGAAAAGAAACAAAATCTAATTAAAATTAAGAAGTCATGGAATGGATTTAGCAAAACTTAATTTATTGATAATTACTTTGCACATAAATGAATTAAATTCTCCAATAAAAAGATAAACTAAGTGAATAATAAAAGCAATACCCAATGTTTCTTGCTTGACAGAAACATTCACTTTGAAGGAAATGCATAGACTACAAATGAAGACATGGAAGAAAGCTAATCAGTTTTTTATTGAATTTTTTATTTTATTTATTTATTTTTTTCTTGTTTGGAACTTTTGTTTGTTTATTTATTTTTATGGCTGGCTCAGCCTGCCCTGAGGGCAGGGCTGGCGCAGCATATGGTGCCGGGCATCGAACCGCGGTCCCTGCAGCTGCCTAAGCTTTCCTAAGCAGGCGCTTTAGAGCACTGAGCCATCCTGCCAGGCCCCATTAATCAGTTTTCACATTCTCAAGTTCATCTTTTAACTGATCCCATGGTGGGGCCGTAATGTATAAGAGACCCCAGACAATGGGCTCTAGAAGACACAAAGAAGCAGACATAGTGAAAGCCTTGTGTTCAACAGTCCTGTAAATCAGCTACCTCTTCAGTATCTCACAATGAGGATTCAATTTCAACAAATGAAGCTGAAGCTTGTGGGGGGGGGGTCCCTTAATCCAAATCCAAACCTAGCTGAAATCATCAGCAGTAAGTCCGTCTCAAACCTGAGTTCCACATCTGTGTGGTTTCCCTAATATATCTTAGTGTGGAGTTCATAAATCTGGAGACACAGGCTATGCTAATTATGCAAAGGATTCTTCTTGATGGATTATCTTGCCTCTAAGTGGGCATCTGCTTTCGGTGCCCACTGGCAGGGGCTCTGAGTGGTCTGCTTGGGAGTCCTTCTCCGCACACAGCAGCGTACTTGCTTTCTCAGCCAGCGGAATGAGCCCCTAAAGCTCATACAGAATGTGGTTTGTGTGCTTGGAGAAGTGTCCTTCCCCTCTGGCTGCTCTGACGATGTCCAGCTGGTCTCTGGGGAGATCACCATTCTGTGGCTCATTGTCTGGTTCACTGCCTGCCAAGGAAAAGAGGACGTGTTATATCCTCGTACCAGTGACAGCCATGGAGTAAAAACTGAAACCCTTTTGTCAGAAAGAGCCCAACTTCAAGTGAATATGCTTAGTTCTCATTTCACACTTAAAAACACACACTCATATGTACGCACATTTTGCATAACTATCAGCCCTTCTTTCTGCTCTTATCTCCCGCTTTCTCTTGGTCTCCTTGATATTTTCTCTACAGTTCTTCCCTGAGTTCTTTTCTTTCTGTCTTTCTGACCCCCTGCTGGTCATGTCAGACACCACATCCGGCCCCACTTGGGGTACTAAGGCTCTGTGTTGTGCAGTGTGGCACCCTTGCCTGTAGCTGCTGGCCTTGGAGGCATCTCTGTGCTCACCTTCCTAGTATTCTGTCTCTTGAGCATTGGCGTCATTTCCGGGAAGTCCAGGTCTTTATTCTTTAATGCTGTGCACTTGGGTAATTCTTGATAGGTGTCATGTTCTCTCTGCCTACCCTGAGCCATGTGTGGAGGGCAGCTGCTGCCCAGCTGGAAATCATGCCCAGCGGATGGTTCTGGGACCGCAGAGCCACCGGCTTTGTCATTTCCAGGCATCTGTTCATTTTTCTTGTCATCTCTCGTATCTTCATGCCCATCTGTCTGATTTTCATCATCCTCTGCTGGATTTCCTTCAACATTTAGATGGTGCAGATAGTTGTGCAGGTTGTTCAACAGACGGTGCACTATGCGGTCTTCCTCTGCCAACACAGCATCACGATCATCCCAGGGCAGGACACTGCTTTGCATGAAAACTGGCTCCTGGGGGTTGTCTTGAATTTGACCTCGTCTGCTTACGGGTGAACTTTCACTCTGCACGCCCCTTCTATGTTCATGAGTCAGTAGCAACTGGACTGAAAAGTCCACATTGTAAGTTATTTCTTCCTGAAAGATTGTGTCATCACAAGAAACAGTGTCCTCATGAGGGACATAGCCCTCAGAGAGGGGCAGGTTCAAACTGTCCTCAGAAAACGAGTCCTCTGTGTCACAGTAGTTGCCACTGGAGAATGAGAACTCCATGGTAAAGAAGGGCTAAAATCTTAGTCTCCGTCGATTCAGGCAGCTTCAAAAGAGAAGAAGAAATAATAGACGATATCAGCAAGAAGAGCCCTGTACTGTGGCACAGGTGCTATCTATTCATTTTTCTATTTAGAATTATTGCATTTATATAAAGTTAATCCTGTGTTTGCACTCACCAGGAAAGGGTGCAAGGGCATACAGAATTCTTTAAAAATTCTTTTCTTAGGACAGTAATGCTCTCTACTAAACATCTCTATTTGATTCCTTTCCTCACTTATTGCCATTAAGTGAACCAACTTGCATCATAAGGAAAATAATGCTGGTAGGAAGTTTGAAAAACACAAGAAGGTAGGTAGATGAAAGTACAAGGATGAAAGTCAACAAACATTAGCTGTACTGGTCGCGGTGGCATACACCTGCAAACTCATCTCTCAGAGGCTGTGCAAAGAGGACCTTAGTTTTGAGGCCTGCTTGGGATATACAGTGGGTTCAAGGCCAGTCTTGACTACACAGGGAGATTTGTCCCCCAAAAGGAACATATAAGCAAAGGACTATTTTGTGGGATTTCTTCCTAGCCTTTTTTGCTTTCTACCTATACATCGTAGGTAGAAGTATAAGGTATATGTATGCTCATATTTGTGTACACGTGGATGTTTTATTGACACAAGCTGATATTAGTACTTTTATGGCCCAGTCTAAAATAAACATATATATCTAGCTATTCACTAAATCTTTTACTTGTTAAGAATCCAAACTAGTGACAGAAAACAAAGTAATAGGAATTCAACAGTGATTGCTATATCATTTAAATTTTTTTTTTAATTTTTAATTTTTTCTTATTTCAGAATTTTTTGTTTGTTTGTTTGTTTATTTATTGTTATGGCTGGCTCAACCTGCCCTGAGGGCAGGGCTGGTACAGCATGTGGTGCTGGGGATTGAACCGCGGTCCCTGAAGCCACCTAAGCTTTCCTAAGCAAGCACTTTAGACCACTGAGCCGTCCTGCCAGGCCCCTTTCTCTTTCTTATTTTTTATTTTATGTGGGACCGGGGTTTGAACTCACAACCTTGCACTTGCCAGGCAGGTACTTGTGCCACTGAGCTATCTCCCTGGCCCCTATATCATTTTTATTTATTTTTCATTTTATGTATTTGGTACAGGGTCTCACTATGAAGCTCAGACTCATGGTGATACTCCAATCAGTCTCCTGTGTGCTGGGGTTACAGGCTTGTGTCACTACACCCGGACTTGGTGTAGTGCACCCCAGGGGGCAGAGCTGGTGCAACCTGTAGGACTCAGAACCAAACCCCAGTTCCTGCACCTGCCAAAGCGGGCACTTAGTCTGCTGGGCTATCTTGCCGTCCTTGTATCTTAACTACTCTTATTAATGAGTCTATGCTGATTCCCTAATGATTATTATATAAGATTGTTGATCATCAGATTATTGGAATATTTCACTTGTCATAATAATAGTCATTATGTATAAATCTGTGGGACACTGCCTGGTCCATGAACTTCTGGCTGTGTCTTTGTTGTCTTCCTATATATAGAATCAATGGACCAAACATGACAAATGTATTAGAGCTGTATCATTTATGCAGCATTTCTTGCCAGTACATTTTGCCCAGTGGGTTTTGTGTGTGTATGTGTGTGTGTGTGTGTGTGTGTGTGTGTTCTCTAAGTAAGTGAGGGTTGAAAAGCAGCCCCAGGCATAGCACAAACTTGTGCCTTCCTGAGGCCACAAACATACATGGCCACATGCTGCCATCTCTGCTGTGCCCTGCTCCTATAGCTGCCCATCTGCTAGACTGTCAGCCACTGGTGTGTAATATGAGAGGTGACAGAAATCCTTCAACTTCTGAGTTTTGGAGTCAGATATCTGAGTCCTAAGTCAGCTATTTACCATGGCAGCATCAGAAACCAAATATAACCAGAACAATGAAAACAGGAAAAGAGGGAAGAAAGAAAGAAAGAAAGAAAAAAAACCTCACAAGATCTACTCCCTTGCAAGTAAAATATTCTGCACATGAAGGCTGAAGAGAATATCTTCTGAGGGATGAAAACTGAGGCTGAGAGATGAACGCCATGGGGGTTACTACCCTCTTGAGTGTCTCAGGTGGTCCTCGTCCTTAGGGAATTTAGAGCCTCTTGAGGGACTAGGCAGTCTAGTAGAGGACAGGGTAGTAGGCACAAGAGTCTAAAAAGCACGTCTCAGAGAGCAAAGATGGCCACATCATGCAGCCAGTCCAGAAGTCATCAGGAGACCAGGAGAGGTGTCTTACAGCCTGAGAATTTCACAGAGGGGTGGCAGAATGGAAGGTGACAAAAAGGTAGGGAGCTTTGCATGGTGGCACAAACCTGAAGTCTCAGTTCTAGGGAGGCTGAGGCAGGAAGATTTTAAGTCCAAACCAGCCTTGGGTATAGAGAGAAACCCTACCTCAAAATAAAAACAAAGGAAGGAAAGATGTGGAGAGGGGTACAGCATAAGCAATGAGACTCAAATGAGAAGCCACACATAATTGCGTCAGGAGCTCCAGCTCGGTGTGCCACTGGAGGTCTCTATCTCTGCGGAGGAACCCGATATTTTTTCTGTAATCTACCAGGGATAGTGATATTTTTTTAATTGCAATTCTTCCAAGCAGTTGAAAATACATTAAAATATTTTACATGATTTAGAACAAAACAAAACAAAGTGAAACAGAACTGTGCATGGATGTGACTACGAGAACAGTACTGACCGATTGGGGTAAGAGTGGGAGCTGTATATTTGCAGGAAAGGAGCCAGGCTGCCCCGGGTTGATAAAAAGACGTGAGAAAGGAAGTGGGAAAGGTGAACAGAACATAATCTCAGATGGCGAGCAGAGAAGTCCAGGAGGGGAAGGAGAGTCACGGCTTAGTTTGTTCCCTGGCCAGACTCACTTTCATCCCCACCCAGACCCAATGCCCAACACACACGACTTAAAGAAGGCAGGAGGTTTACAGTGGCTCACATTTCAGTAGTTTCAGTTCTTGTGTGGCTGGCTGGTCCCAGGGAAGGACGGCCTGGCACGGAGCCGCTGTGGGAGAATAGCTCCTGATGACACGGTGTCCAGGAAGGGAAGAGCGGAAGAAGGAGCTGAGACAGTGTCGAAAAATCCAAATCCAAAGTCTCACCTGGGACTTCGCCTCTTATCTACGAGTCCCGTGTAGAGATCAAAAGGAAAGTTAAATGCTGTGGACATGTAATGGCCCGGGGTAAACATTCCCATTCCGAAGGATAGGGGAATAGAAACCAATGGCACCAAAGCAAGACTGAAACTCAGCAGGCGAACACTGAAGCCTGTAGCTGCATGTCCAGCACTGGGGTCTAAGAACTCTACAGGGCTTGGGCAGCACTGCCCTGAGTCATCAGCAGTGGTTGGAATCCCCCGGGCTTCTTTCTTGGGCTTTTAGTCACTCCTTGTAGCTTTCCTCAAACATTGAACCTTCTGGACTCCTAGGCCTTCTGAAAACTGAACGGAAGCTTCTCTGATTTTTTTTTTTTTTTTTTTTTTTTTTTTTTTTTTTTTTTTTTTTTTTTTTGTCTTTTTGAGACAGGGTCTCGCTATGCAGTTGAGGCTGGTCCTGAGCTCACTTTTGTAGCCCAGGCTGGTCTCGAACTCTCACCAATCCTCCTGCCTCAGCCTCCCGAGTGCTGGGATTACAGGTGTGAGCCACCACACCCGGCTTCTCTGATTTCTATAACCCTTGTATGCACATAAAACCAGCACCACAAGGAAGAGATGTCAAGGCCTGCCACCAGCCAGAGCAGTTGCCAGGCCCTCTTGTATTGTGGTTGCAGCGATCCCTGTGTGATAGAATGAGTGAGCCCTCTGAACTGAATCCCAGGTAATCAATGACCCAGGAGACCATTCTCTTGATCCAGCAGGCTGCTAAGGGCTCTCTTTCCAAAGCAAAGACCATCAGTTTTGGAGTTTGGGAAGGGGTGAGGCCTTGCTAGTTCCTATGATGCCCTCAAGTCATCTTTTCTGTTTTACTATTGTAGAGTACATGACTGATTTTTTTTTTTTTTTAAAGTGGTAGCTGAGCTCAGTAGTGCATGCCTATAATCCTAGCACTCGAGAGGCGGAGGCAGCAGGATTGCTGTGGTGAGGCCAGTGTGGGCTCAAGGCTAGCCTAGCTACATAACAAGACCCTGTCTCAAGGCACCAAACAATGTTTTTTAATTGATAGATATGAACTGTGCCTACTTAGAGGGTACTGGCATTGAGGTGGCAGGGTGGGATATAGGCCCCACTGCTGTCTTGAGCACTCCACTGCTAGGACTGTAAATTCTTAGCTTCGATAATGAATCAGGGGCCCGGCAGGATGGCTCAGTGGTCTAAAACGCCTGCTTAGGAAAGCTTGGGCAGCTGCAGGGAGAGAGGTTCGATTCCTGGCATCACATGCTGCGCCAGCCCTGCCCTCAGGGCAGTCTGAGCTGGCCATAAAAATAAATAAACAAACAAACAAATGTTCTGAAACAAGAAAAAATAAAATAAAATAAATTCTTAAAAAAAAAATAATGAATCAAAGGAGTAGAGTTTCAAATAAAGCAAGGTGGTCTATTTGGAAAAGGATTTAAAAAGAGAAGATCGCTGCCCTGGAGGGACAGAAGGTATCAGAAGAAAGTATCTGTGGATGTTTGTACTTGGCTTGTCTTATGTAGGACTAGTGATTTCTCCCATCCCCCAGTGCACCTGGAAGTTGTAGCCAGCTGATGGGCTCTCTGCGTGCCTTTGATCCTAACCCGCTTCTGCATTCTTTCGAGCCCTTGGTTTTCTTTCTGTCCTATCATGATGGACAAGTGTGGGGGCAACCTCACAGAAGGGCAGCTCAGAGTTAGAAATTAAGGGGACAGGAGTGTATGTGGTGTAGGTACAGTGAAGCCGAAGGGAGAACATACATATATGAGTGTCTTTTATATATTAAGAGTCCTTATGTGGGTGCTCCTCTTCTTCTTGGCATTTTATTAGAGGTGGATGAGGGGACCACTTTCCATGGCTTTTCATGTTCCTGGCTATGTCTCTTGCCTGTTGACTTTTCCTGTTAAATTCTTAGGTTGATTGTGATACTGGACACCTTTCCGGGTCTGGTTTCTGTCTCTGTCTCCATCTCCGTCACTCTGTTACTCTGTTTCCCTGTCTGTCTCTCTGTCTGTGTCTCTCTCTCTGTCTCTCTGTCTATCTCTCTCTCTCTCACCTTTTTCTTTCTAATTGCTGGTGTGTTTAACTCCAAGGTGAAAACTACTTACTAATTTCCTTATAAGCTGGGCGTAGTGGCACACACCTGTAATCCCAGCACTTGGGAGGCTGAAGCAGGAGGATTGGTGAGAGTTCGAGACCAGCCTGGGCTACAAAACTGAGCTCAAGGCCAGCCTGAACTGTACAGCGAGACCCTGTCTCAAAAAGACAAAACAAAACAAAACAAAACAAACAAACAAAAAAACTAATTTCCTTATAAAGCTTAGCAAATTTCTATTTTATCTTTTTTCCTGCATGTAACCCTGTGACCCCCTTGTCTCTACACAATTGTTGAAGGAACTCACCCAGTAAAACTTTGCCTGCTTTTTCTGAAATGTCTGATTTTTGTCCCAGGTGGCATGTTAGTGTCTTTATTAAAAGTACAATCATATTTTAAAATACAATTGCCCAGAAATCCTAGATGCAAAATAAATGCTTTGAAGGCAAACTGCAGAGAAGAGACATTGCATGGGGTTTTCCTGTCAGGGGGTCATAAAACTCAGTAACTAGGCAAGTTCTTCACTGAAATGCACAGGAAAGGGAATTGGAGGGGTGCCTGAGGGGTCCAGCGTTCCACACTGCAGTGTCCTTCATGTTCTCCAGAAATGTTTTGAAACTCGTATTTCAAAGGAACACGTTACAGGCCTCTGTCTTTCTTTGAAACAAAAGAGGCAGAGCAGGAAAAACCAGTCCCTTTTCTCAGAGTCTGGGTAGAGGGTGTGGGATTCACTCTTCTTCTTTCTTTTCTATGTACACAACGTTTTCTCCAGCCAGGACCTTGGCACTGAGCTATAACCCCAATTCTTCCTTCCTTTATTTATTTATTTATTTACTTATTTTTAAATTTAGAAACGAAATCTCATAAAGTTCCTGAACTGACCCAGGTGTGGTTCGAACTTGAAATCTTCCAACATCAACCTTGAATCCACCAGGTGGCCTTCTCCACTGAACCTCTATTCTAAGGCAGCAGAAAGAAAAAAAGTAAGGAACTGGGGAGGAATGAACACGACAGGACGTGGGAGCAAAAGATATTTCCCGAGTTGTTGCTCCAAAGAAATCTTTTTCTGGTTTGAGAATATACATCCAAACTGAACGATACCTGAAAGAGAAAAGAGACAGCTGCCTAGGAAGTTGACCTGAGGTCACTGCATGGGATTTGACTTGGGTTTGCAACCCTAAGGCAGGTTGTCTGAGTGTCTCTGCCACTTTTCATAAGGATCTGAAGGTGCGAGGGAGCCCAGGCAGAGAGCTAAAGTCCAGGGCTAAGAAGAAAATGTAAAGTCCTTGGGAAAGAACCCTAGCCACCAGTTAACCCATTCCTGCCTAACCACAGGGCATGTTCTCTGTTACAAACTACATGCTCTTGCTGGCTATGGTGGCCCACACCTGTACTCCCAGCAGGATGAAGTAAAGGAGGATTGCCATGAATTCATGCTCAGCCTGGGCTGCACAATGAATTTAAGGCTAATCTGAACCAAGTAGCAAGAAAAAAAAAAAAAAAAATAGAAAAACACCCCAAATTTAAGAAGCATAATAAAACATGTGCAAAAATATACAAATAGAAACTTCTATGCAACACCAGGCTAAACTTCTCCCTTTATTTCTTTTCTTTCCTTTTTTTTTTAGAATTATTTTATTTTATTTTTATTTTTTTCTTGTTTCAGAACTTTTGTTTGTTTATTTATTTATTTTTATGGCCGGCTCAGCCTGCCCTGAGGGCAGGGCTGGCGCAGCATGTGGTGCCGGGGATCGAACCGCCGTCCCTGCAGCCGCCCAAGCTTTCCTAAGCAGGCGCTTTAGACTACTAAGCCATCCCACCAGGCCCCTCTGTTACCTTTTTGAGGAGCACCAAGGATTAGGCAGTAGTTTGCAGGGCTTAAGGAATTTCATTTATCAAACTATCCCCAGGCTCAATGCAAAGGAGGTGCAGGGCTGTAATTCACTGAAAGGTGCAAAGCCATCAATGCTAGGGACTCGCACCTTGCTCTCCTTTAATAGCAACAAGATGTGTGTTCCCAAATTGAAAAGCCCTAGCAAAAAAAGCCCTGTCATGGCTTCGCTCTATTCAGAATAAAGTAGCACCTGCTAATTAGTAGTATCTTCTTTGTTTATTTTCAAGTTTTATTTTATTGGAAGACCACTTGTACAAGGGAGCGGCATTTCTGTGCTAGTGTTGAGGGGAGGGAGAATGGAACCTGTAGCTAGGAAAGGGAAGTGTTATTTATGGAACAATCTGTCACCAGTGGAGAGGGAGCTGAAAACAGCCATAACCTTCCTGATACAACAGAATAAGCCCAGGTTAAGGATGAACAACTTCAGTCTGCGGTTTGCAAATAGCAGTAACTTCCTAGGGAAGACGTGAAGGCTTTACGATTCTTTTGCCTCTGAGATTGGTCAGGGCTTAAGAGGAATTCTTTTGGTATTTCATCCCAGCAAAGTGCACTCAGAGCTCCCTAGATACAAAATCCAGCCTTGGAGGAAGTCAATATTCAGTGCAGAAGAGCGATAGGAAAGAGTGGCAGATCTCTCCTCGACTCCAACTTTACGGTGTTCCACTTTACAGAAGCTTCCTGGCTGGCAAAACTCAAAACTAAGAATCAGTTATTCTCAAGGGTTCAGTGCACTAAGTGCCTGCCTAGGCATGCACAGGGACTGGGCTTTGAGCTCCGGCACCACATGCTGAGCTGGCCCCTGGCGCATTGAGCCGGCCACTGAGAATGGGTGTGGTGGTGCACACCTGTAATCCCAGTGCTGGGGAAGCTGGAAACAGGAGGATCACTGTGAGTCCAAGCTGCATAGGGAGGCCCTGTACCAAATACATTAAAAAAAAAAAAATCAATCATTCTCAAGAGCGATTTGTCTAAAAGCTTTCAACAATAACACTTACTTAACAATGGGCTATCTTGAAATTTTCTCTGCTCAGTTATTTAGTCCACTATTCTTAATCTCAGTCTTCTGTCTGATCACTAGTGGAGTACTTGTTCCCAATGGAAACCTCCTGAGCCTGGTCCCTACAGTCTTCATTTTTATCAGTATTCTGGTCTTCTGAGGTCTAGTCAGAATCTCCCATGATGCACTTTAGGTCTTCTCTCACTGGCCTCCCCAAACCTTTCCAAACTCTCCCAGAAGCTGCTCTGACAGACGTCTGAATCACACGGTTAGATACAGGCATAGCACTAATGCTATTTCTCTGACATCAGAATCTCTCTTCTACAGTGTAAAGGAGCAGAGGTTTACATTCGCTTATGTTTTTCAGTTGTCTCGTTTTGTGAATGATTGGTTGGCTATAGGCAGGATGGCCCGGCACAGCAGCATAATGGGGAAATAGCTTCTTGTGTCATGGTATAAAAGAAGCAGAGCATGAAGGCAGGAGCCAGGGAGGGAGACATAGATAGCATCCCAGGCCATGCACCCCAATATTCTATTTCCTTTGACCAGACCCCACCTCATAGCAAATAATTTGCACTATCCTCATAACCCAATTACATTCCAAACACAGAAGACTTTTGGGTTCATTTTATATCTAAATCATAGCATCACCTCTCCCCCAAGTTAAAAAAAAAAAGAGGGAATCAGTACAGGGAGAAAGGTTCACAATATGGTTCGCAGTATGAAAGGCTCAGAATTGGCAGGGTGTGAGGGTGGGGGTGGGGTGTGCCACCCAACACCTGGGAAGGAGGGCTGGTTATGACGTGGGAGGTCCACGTCATCCCTGCTTCTTCTTCTGAGGCTTTTCTTCCTGGTATCTATTGCATGTTTTAGAATAGATCTGCTTGCTTTAGGTGGGTCTCTGTTCATAATCTCCTTGTCATTTGATGCCAACCTGCCGTCAGTTTCAGCAGTCTCTTTGGAACTTGAAATGTACTGCTTGCTCTGGAACCCGAGTTTTGCTCTTCCTCAGGGCATCACTGCTGTCCTCCAGGCTTGTCCTTGTCCCGGCCCTGCACCTCAGCTGCTGTTCCTTTACCCTTCTTATTCTGGTGGTATCATGGAGTTCTTTGGGGCTTTGCTCCCCGGTCTGTCCTGCCACAGACCTCACATGAGTTCTTGGCTGGATAACAGACTTCTACTAAAAGCAAATCAGATACCAACAAGTACCTTAGAAGTAAGATGAACAAACACATCTAGACAACAGCCCAACGTAGCCAGAAGTAATGAGGGGAGAACAGCTCATTTCTAACCTTGCTTTCACACCCCTCTACCCCTTTACCAGCACACCCCTCTAAGTTTTCATTTTTATTTTATTTTATTATTATATTATCACTTTACCCTTCTTTTCTCTATAACAAAAGGCCAAACTGTTAGCTTAGAGCGCCACTTTAGAGGCCTAACATTTAACTTAGGTTTAAAGGGAAATTCATGCCCTCCAGTTTATTAATCTCTCACCCAAGCTCCATCCTCTACCCTCGGTTTAAATGTCATTTTTCAAGAGTGGGCAAAATATCCACCTCAGACTCCCTTTGTGCTGCAGTACTGGTTGGGCTAACACAGCTTTCTGCCAAGATTGCCCATCTCTTGGCCCTGAATCTACCTAGCAGGTAGTAGGTTTCAGTACTGGTTCAAAACATGTAATTCTGAAGACCAACATGAGTCACATTTGGTCAAAAGCTTTTGTTTGCCTAGTCTAAACAAGTAAACAAATAAAGAAATAAATCTTTCCCTATAAGCAAAACCTTTTGGGAAGGACAGTTCCAGCATGATCTGGTCTGGTCTGAATGGTGGGACTCTGAGTTTATTTTCCGCTCCCATTTAGTGGGCTCTCAGGAATGACGTGGACATTGACTAGTATATTAGCAGTATGGCCCATGCTACGATATTAAGCCTGCTTAAATTTGCTTTTCGTGCCGGTCTCTTTTTTTAATCTTCAATATTTGATTCTTTTATTTATGTATTTTCCTTCCTCCTTCCAGTTTCATTCTTTTAAAAACAGCTTTTCTTAAAGATTTTTTTTTTTTTAAAGTCTGTATTTTGATAAGATTCTGATATTTTAAAAGAAATTTCGAGCACAGTTTAGCGTCTGGAAATCCAGTGACACCTTAGAAGAGAACACAGGTGACTTTTCTTTGTTTGGGGACATCTGTTTCTTTGGCTTCACCTGAGTGCTTAAGCAGCCCTTGTGGTTCCCTTAGGCCCGGGAGCCTTTGGCTTGTGCCCTCCCTCTGCTTCTCTGCTCCACTTCCGGTTGTTTACTGGCTGCCTTCCGGTAGCCCTTTCTCCTTACTGTGGTACTTCCACAGCTTGACCTTTGACCCTCTTCTTTTGCCTGCTTATGACTACTTCTGTGATCTCTGTACTTATGCCTCTCAAATCTGAGCACTTCTTCCATTACATTTCAGGTACCTTGTTTTATTTTTTCCTGGATATCTCATTCATGATGGCTCAAGATCGTCTCCTATTCTTCCTTTTGCTCACCATCCACCCTACCTGTGCTTTTTTTTTTTGTTTTCTTAGTGGGACCAGTCTTCGAACTCACGATCTTGCACTTGCCCAGCAGGCACTTGTGCCTTGGAGCTATCTCCCCAGCCACCCCTACCTATGCATTTTGACTTATATTTGCTCCTCCTTGTTCACCTTGATTGAGGAATATACTTCCTACCCACTGCACCTGACCCACTCCAGTCTCCATTTACCAGCTTAAATTCCACATGAAGACCTGAGTCGCACTGTAAAATGGTTCTTCTTTCCTTTGGGCTCTTATATAATTTCTTTTCTTTCTTTTTTTAAGAATTTTATTTATTTATTTATTTGGAATTTTTTATTTTATTTATTTATTTTTTTCTTGTTTCAGAACTTTTTTTTCATGATTTAATATTTTTTATTGTTTAAATTTAACAATGGTTATATTACATATTTTCATCATCAGATCAGTTTAGATTAATAGATATAGGTATATAAAATTGATCAAACAGGAGCCGGGCGTGGTGGCTCACACCTGTAATCCCAGCACTTGGGAGGCTGAGGCAGGAGGATTGGTGCGAGTTCGACACCAGTCTGGGCTACATTGCATATTGTCCTCACAATAGTTCTACAGAGCACAGTGTGTGGGCATGACCCACTTCCCTATCGATGTTGCTAAGAAGAAAAAAAAAAAAGAAGATGTTTCAGAACTTTTGTTTGTTTATTTATTTATTATTTTTATGGCTGGCTCAGCCTGCCCTGAGGGCAGGGCTGGCACAGTATGTGGTGCTGGGGATCAAACCGTGGTTCCTGCAGCCGCCCAAGCTTTCCTAAGCAGGTGCTTTAGACCACTGAGCAATCTTGCCGAGCCCCCAAATCTTCACAATCTTGCCGAGCCCCTTCACAATCTTCACGTGAAAACTTAATACCACCTTATCTCAAAAAGACAGGTCAAACCGACAAAAAAATAAGTATAGAGGTAGCAGAACAGAACCAGACCTTTCTACAAATGGATGTAGTGGGCAGATACAGAGTGTTCCACCTAAAGACATGTGAATACACATTCTTTAGAGCTGCACAAGGGTTGTTTTCTAAAATAGATCACATACTAGTCAATAAGTCCTGCCTCAGTATATGAAAGAAAACAGAAATTATTTCATGCATATTATCTGGCCACAATGCAATGAAACTGAAAATAAATGACAAAAGAAACCTCAGAAGCTCTATAAACACATGGAAATTAGACAAAATCCTTCTCAGCAGCCAATCCATTACAGACCAAATTAAACAAGAAATTGAAAAATATCTTCAATTCAATGAAAATCAAGAGCAATTTCTTATAATCTGTGGGGTGTAATTAAAGCAGTTCTTTGAGGGAAAATTTTAGCTTTAAACTCACACATTAGAAAAACAGAAAGGGAACAAATAAATACCCTAATACTATACTACAAGTATCTAGAAAAAAAAGAACAAGCCAGGACCAAAGCCAAAAGAAGGGAGGAAATTATAAATACAAGGGCAGAAATTAATACAATTAAGATAAATAAAAGAATATGCAGAATTAATGAATGAATCAAAAAGCTGGTTCTTTCAAAGATTATATAAAACTGACAAGCCCTTAGCTACCCTCATCAAACAGAAGAAAGGAAAATGTCAATATCAAGTACTAAGGAATGCAAATGACAAAATTACCACAGACCCAGTGGAAATTCAGAAGATCACTAATAACTGTTTTGAGAATCTTTACTGTCACAGAATTAAAGACGTAGAAGAAATGGACAGATTCCTAGGAAGACACAAATGATCAAAACAGAATCAAGAAGATAAAAGAACTCTCAGCAACCCAATATCAACAAATGAAATTCAAAATATAGTGAACAGCATTACCAACAAAGAAACCTCAAGTCCTATTGGATTCACAGATGAATCATATAAGAAATTTACATAAGATATAATCCCAATACTCTTCAAAACTTCAATTAAATTTAAAAGGAAGGAATACTCCCAAAATCATTCCTGGAGACAGGTATCATACTGATACCAAAACCAGAGGAGGATGAAACTAAAAACAGGAAGTACAGTCCAATTTCACTCATGAACACAGATGCAAAAGTCCTCAATAAAGTCCTGGCAAATAGAACAGAGCTATTATGAAGAAGATCATACACCATCACCAGGAAAGATTTATCCCAAGGATGCAAGGGAAAGTTCAACATATGCAAATCTAAAAATGTAACACACTATATTAATAGGACTAAAGCCAAAAGCCATATTATCATCTCAATTGATGTAGAAAAGGCTTTTGACAAAGTCCAACACTCGTTCAAGGTCAAAGTCCTACAGATATTTGAAGTAGATAGCCTCTACCTCAATCTGATAAAAGCCATCTCTGACAATCCAAATGCTAACAAAATTCTACAGAAAATCTGAAAACTTTTACTGTCAGGTCACGTACAAGACAAGTGTACCTGTTATCACCACTCATACTCAATATGGTTCAGGAATCATTAGCTAGAGCCAGTAGAAAAGGGAGAGAAATAAAAGAAATCAGAATAGCTAAAAAGAAATTAAAGTATCATTATTTGCACATGACATGACACTCTACTTGGAAGACACAAAAACTCCGCCAAGATGCTACTAGAATTAAATATGCTACAAATTCAGTAACATAGTAGGATACAAAGTCGGTACTCAAAAGTAATAAAATTATTCTACACAAAAATGAAACACACGTAAAGAGAAATTAGAGAAATAATACCTTTTACAATAGCACCACGCAAAATAAAATACTTAGCAATTAATTTACCTAAAGAAGTAAAAGATCTATTCAGTGAAAATTGCACTATTTTGAAAAAAGAGTTTGAAAAGGATTTCAGGAAATAAAAATATATTTCCTACTCTTGGTGAGGAAGAACCAAACTCCCTAAATTGTTATACAGATTTAATGCAATCCC